>JAJOOR010019173.1:0-32652 GCA_036250505.1 Solanum acaule
AGATTTTTCCTTCTAGCCGTTGTTGCTTAGTTTTCCAGCTTGCATACTCGTACATTCCATGTACTGATGCCAGTCGGCCTGCATCGTTTCATGATGCAGATTCAGGTATCCCAGATCAGCAGCCTGCACGTCGTTGATCCAGCTAAGCACTCCAGAGTCAGTGGTGAGCCTCCTTGCATTCCGGAGGACTCAATTGTTTTGTGTTCTTAGCTTTGTCTTATTAGGATGTTGCGGGGTCTGTCCCAACATCCATCTCAGTAATTTAGAGGCTTCATAGACAGACAGACAAACAGTCAGTCAGCTAGTTTTGAGTCTCTTAACTATGTATATATGTAAATATCCTATTTTGAGATTCGGTTTGCCTTAGGGCCATGTTTTATAAGTTAAGTTGTTTTGAAATATTGCATTGCTTCGAGTTATTCTTGTTGAGTTAGGTTTCCGCTGAGTTAAGAAAGCCAGGCCAAGGGTTCTCTTGGGGCCAGTGATGGTCTCCGAGTGCCGGTCCCGCCCAGGGTGTAGGCTCGGGGCGTGACAGCGTGATTCTGAGTTCGTATGAGTGAGTTATTCCCTTTGGAAGTTGGGATGTTGGAATAAGGAAAGTCCAATCCGGATTTTGAAAGGGTAGTTTGGTCTTTTCCTTACCCTTTTATTTTAATTCATTTTTGGTAATTACTTAGGGGTCTAAACTGAACTTAGTCAGTTTACGCTTTTGGATAAAAGAGTTAGGGTTTTGAGAGAAGAGGAGAAAAGAGGAGAAAGGAGAAGAGAAATCAAGATTCGTCAAGATCGTCGAGTTTAGCTTGTGGATTACATCGGGGGTGATCCCTACAAGGTATGTGAGATCACAGAGCATTAGGTTAGTTCACCCACGCGCCAATCATGATTCAATTTCAGCGAAGTTATTAGATTTGAAAGTAAATCCTTGAGTTCTTGATGAAATTCATTTGAATTCTTGTGGGTTGTGTTGTTGGAGTTTTCTTGAAATTGATTCATGTTGTTAGTTGTATTTTTCGAGTAGAATCTGATGCATATTGAGGGTACAAATGATTCTAAGTGTTTGGGTAAAGAACCATTGAAGTTTAGAGATGAAAAACGAGCAAGAAAAGTCGTCAAACACCTGGGAATAGGGGTGGGGCGTCGGGCCAGCCAGCGTGCCCCAAAAGGGGCTCAGAACTTTGATTTCCAAGATAGCCTTTGAGCTAAGTTTTTGAGCACTAATCTCAAATCATAGAAAGAAGTATGTTTTTAAACATAAGAGCTAATATTATATTTTTGGGAGTAGTATTGAGCACCGATATGGGGGCGAGTTCGAAAACTCACAGCCCCCATAAACCATGTAGCCATCATGGGTAGAAAAGGGTCATACTTTTAGATGATTCATTTAGTGTTTTTTAGCATAGACTAGTGGATCCACTTAGTAGTTCATGTTCTATACCCACGGCAAGGTAAAGGACGTCCCTGGCAGCGTGAGGCAAAATGTTGTATCATTACAATAGCTCTTACGTGATGGTTGTCGGTTAGAGAAACTCCCACAGAAGTAAATTGTATTCTTATATACACAATTTATTGTATTTTTACGTACATTTCAGAGTTATATGTATCTTTGCATACACACAGAGTTGACATCATGTTTTAAACAACTTTTCTTTATACTGTACTTGTTTTAAACTGCTTTATATTGAAATAAGTTCAGTTATGTTGAGTTGAGTTGAGCCAGGTAAGTTCTTCAGATTCTTTTCAAGCATATGTTGTGTTTAGCATTCCAACTCGCATACTCGTACATTCAATGTACTGATGCCAGTTGGCCTGCATCTTATTATGATGCAGACACTGGTAACTAGGATTGGCATCCAGCGCATCGTTGATCCAGTGAGCACTCCAGAGTCAGTTGGTGAGCCTCCTTGCATTCCGGAGGACTCCTTTTATTACTTTCAATTATTTTATTAGTTCATTAGGATGTCGTGGGGTTTGTCCCGACATTCATCTCAGTTGTTTTAGAGGCTTCATAGACATAAATGTTAGTTCTTTAGTCTTTTCATTGTCATTATCTTATGTTAAGACTTGAGTTTGCCTTAATGGCCAAGTTGAATGTTCCATCATAACATTCAGTTTATATCCTAGCTTTATCTTTATTGATTTAAGTCTTCTGCTAAGTAAGTAAGCTAGGCCAAGGGTTCGCTTGGGGCCAACAATGGTTCTCGAGTGTCAGTCCCGCCCAGGGTGTAGGCTCGGGGTATGACAGATGTCATGAAAGATACTTGGTCGAGGGATCTCGCTAAAATTCGTTCACTGTTACAAGAGTTGGTTGGAAACGTTCTAACGAGTAAACCAAGACCGGTGGAATTTCAACGAATCTATGGCTAAAATCCAGAGTTATGGATTTCTCAGGCTGAACGCTACTTTGAGTTCTATGTGATTACTATTAGGAAAAGCTATAATTGTATAGTAATCATAAAATATATTCTTTCTTAGAATAGGACTGATTTACAGAATATACATTTATAGCCATATATACTCCTTCCTAGAATAGACCTCTTGCCCTACAATTGTATAGCTATAAATATTTGCTTTCTAGTGTATCATTGAGGTATAGAGAAAACTATTTTTCAGAATATCTTATGTCTTTCTAGCATGGTATCAAGAACCATCGTTTAAAAAAAAATTGTGGTCTTTGCTTTCTCTACTGAGGTACCTTGTTACCTTTCTGCGTTCCTCTTGTATCTTTGTTTCCTCTACACAGGCATCTGTCCCTTTTATGTTCTCTATCTTTGTTGTATTTTGTCTTCTCAATGAATTCACAATCATCCTCACATGATTTTCTCTCCACAAAATTGGATGATTCCAATTTTTCTCTCTGGGAATTCCACTTTGGATTTTTTGTTCAAGGAAAGGGCCTTTTTGGATGGTTAGATGGTTCTGCTGGTCTGCCAACAAATGAAAAAGAGTTGGATCGATGGAATTTGAATAATGCAAAGGTAATCGCTTGGATGTTGAATTCGTTACATGCTGACATCACTATGGGACTTAGACCATTTAGTTCAACTTCAGAGATGTGGCTCCACCTGCGTAACGTCTACCAACAAACCAATCTAGCACGAAAGTTTGAATTGGGATGCAACATTGTTGAATATACACAAGGGGACAAAAATGTTCGTTCCTTTTATGCTGGCTTGCAGCTGCTCAGGTCAAAATAGGATCAAATTTCTGGGAGAAATATGTCTACAGCAGGGCTCAAGAAAGTGTTGAGAGAACGACAAAAGACAAGGATGGCACAGTTCTTGATGAAACTTGGGCCTGAATTTGAGTCGATTCGTGGAAGTTTGTTGAACAGAGAAGTCACACCTACTCTTGATGTTGTGTTGGCAGCCGTGTTGCATGAAGAGACCAGGCTTGGAACTTAGGCAGCTATGGAGTCAATGTCATTACCCGCTGTTGCATTACTTGCACAAAAATCTCTATCAGTACTTCATCAGGTAACACTAAAAGAAGTGTCCAGGGCTATGAATGAAACGACTTTGGTCACATAATAGCCAATTGTCCTAAGAAGAAAAAAATTTGTGCTTACTGTAAGATTATTGGCCGTCATATTTCGGACTATCGTCGTCGTCCAAATCGTTCACGGCCTGCTCACCAAGCATACCAGACGAATGTCACTAAATCGGCTGGTTCCTTCCCTTCTGGACATAATCTTGAAAGGCTAATTCGAGATTCTATAGCAGCTGCCTTTCCTGGAGCCATCTCAAGTGCACTCTCGGCATCCTTAGGTACAAGTAATTCTATTAAATCTACTTGGCATCTAGATTCGGGTTCTTCCAATCATATGACCGGAGATCTGTCCCAATTTTCTTCATTGTATGATGATGTTTCTAAATATGTTATTCATACGGCAAACGAGCATACATTGTCCACATCGGGTATTGGTTCTGTTGGAAATTTGTCTAACGTTCTTTATGTACTTAATTTGAAGGCTAATTTGGTTTCGGTAGGTCAACTAGTTGATCAAAATTGTGTTGTAAGATTCTCACCCAATGATTATGTTGTTCAGAATCTGAAAACCGGGATGACCATGGCCAATGGGCGTAGAGTTGGCATAATGTTTCTTCTAGAGTCGGTTCATCTTCATTTGCATCATTGTTTTCTTTCAGTTTCTACTGCGGATGTTTCTCTAACGAATAAGTTGCTCACTCTTTGGCATAATAGGATGGGTCATCCTCGTTCCTCTCGACTTCAGCACACGCTTAAATCATGCCTTCCAGCAACACATGACATTCATTCCAGTCTCCCTTTGACATGTTCAAATTGTGCCGGTTTGAAAAGTCACAAGCTCCCTTTTCCATCCATTTCATCTTCTTATGACGATTTGTTTGATTTGGTGCATAGTGATGTTTAGGGTCCTTCTCCTACTTTGTCAAGGATGGGATATAAGTACTTTGTGCTATTTATTGATCTTATATCTAGATACACATGGGTGTTTTTATTCGAAACAAATTTGGGGTTCCGACTCTTATTATGAATTTTGTTGAGTATGTGTATACACAGTTTCATAAAACTATAAAAATATTTTGTTCTGATTTTGGAGGAGAGTACACTAAGACTAATCTTGTTGAGTTTTTTTTAAAAAAAGGGACTTATTTCTCAACACACTTGTCCTCATACTTCGGAACAAAATGGAGTTGTAGAACGAAAGAATCGACATGTTTTGGAAACTACATTAGCATTGTTGGGCACATATAATATGCCTAAGAATTTTTGGCCGGAAGCAGTACATACTTCTGTATATTTGATTAATAGACAAACTTCCCCAGTCATTGCTAATGAGACACTGTACTTCAAATTAATTCATAGGAAGTCTGATTATTCTTACTTGCGAGTTTTTGGTTGTGTTTGCTTTGTCCATCTTCCAGCACATGAAAGACAAAAGCTTTCAGCAAAGGCAACACAATGTATTTTTGTGGGCTACAGTGACACACAAAAGGGATATCTATGTTATGATGCATCTCGTCGACAACTTCGTGTATTTAGACATGTTATTTTTTTTAGGGTTAATTTTCTCACAAACACAATTCTAAACATGCTTCAGAATCTGTTTCCTTTTTGTACAAGTTTGATGATGATGTGGTAGCTAATGATCCTCCGGAGCAGCCCATGAACTATGATCATGATGATCTCCAACTGACCTGTTCTTCAGTTATTGACGTTACATACGCATCCTCATCTTCCGAAGTTACTCCCCCACGCCGATCTAGTTGGACAAATCGCCATGCTCCTTAACGACTCGATTACTCTCCAAGGAAATTCGGCAAGTCTTATGCCATGCATACCACACTAAATTCTGTTGATGTACCTACATCTTACTCTCAGGCTTTTACACAAATTTGTTGGAAAGAGGTAATATCGGAAGAGCTTCGTGCATTGAATGAAAATTCTACTTGGGAATTTGTTGAAACCAATATCTGGAGTTCTCATTGGAAGTAAGTGGGTGTATTCCATTAAACTTAAGGCAGATGGTACAATTGATCGCTAAAAAGCTCGATTAGTTGCTCAAGGGTACAAACATGACTATGGGGTGGATTGTGAGGAGACTTTTGCACCTGTTGCTAAGATGACAACGGTACAGACATTAGTGGTTATGGCTTCAATGAAAGGCTGGACCTTACATCAGATGGATGTGAAAAACGCATTTCTCCATGGCGATCTGGAAGAAGTGGTGTTTATGAAACCATTACCGAGGTGTGTTCTGCCGAGACCAAATGCAGTTTGTCGTCTTTGAAAATCTCTTTATAGCTTAAAATAGGCTCCCCGAGCTTGGTTTGACAAATTTTGATCCACGATTAAAATTGCGGGCATCTCTCAGAGTTCTTTAGACCGTTCTTTGTTTCTTTGTACTTCTCTAGTAGGTATCACAATACTTCTCATCTATGTTGATGATATCATTATCACAGGAAATGATCTAGAGAATATTACTAAGTTGAAAGAATTCTTGTATACCTCATTTAAGATGAAGGACTTCGGACGACTGACATACTTTCTTGGACTGGAGGTTCTATACTTCCCTACTGGGATCATACTTAAACAACAAAAGTATGTTTGTGATCTTGTTGCAAGGGCTGGTCTTACTAATAACAAGGTTGTGTACACCCCAATGGAGATTAATACGAAGTACAATGAGGTTGATGGAGAACCATTCCATGATCTAACATTGTATCAAAAGTTGGTGGGATCATTAGTTTATCTCACTATGACAAGGCCAGACATCTCATATGCAGTACAAGTTCTAAGTCAGTTTGTGGCTAATTCTTACCGTATACATCACACTGCATTACTTCGTGTCATTCGATGTGTTCGTGGTTCTTTGAGTCAAGGTGTTCTTTTCTGTTCTGATTCTTCTATACACTTTGAAGGATATACTGATGCAGATTGGGCTGGTTGTCACGATTCTCGTCGCTCTATTACTGGTTAGTGCATGTTTCTTGGCACATCCTTGATATCTTGGAAATGTAAGAAACAATCTCGTACATCTAAATCATCTACAGAGGCAGAGTATCGTGCTATGTCGGCAGCAAGTTCAAAAATTGTTTGGCTACAACGACTATTATCTGAGCTCAGTGTTGCTATTATATCTCCTATAGTGCTACATGTTGATAACACTAGTGCGATGAAAATAGCCACAAACTCGGTGCAACACAAAAACACAAAGCATATAGAGGTGGACTTCCATTACATTCAAGAATTGGTTATCGATCGTCTCATCACTCTACAACACATTCCTTCTCATGATCAACTTGCTGATTTGTTTACAAAGGCAATGACACGAGCACAACATCAATATCTTATCTCCAATTTGCTACTTTGTGATCACCGCTATTAATTTGAGGGGGGATGTTAGGAAAAGCTATAATTTTATAGTAATAAGAAAATATATTATTTCTTAGAATAGGACTGATTTACAAAATATACATTTATAACCATATATACTCCAACCTAGAATAGAACTCTTATCCTACAATTGTATAGCTATAAATATTTGCTTTCTACTGTATCATTGAGGTATAGAGAAAGCTATTTTTTAGAATATCTTATGTCTTTCTAGCAATTACAGAAAACCACAAGTTATATATCACGTTGTGCTATCTCGATGGGACAACTTTACAGTGGTATCAATGGCTTTTCGAGAACAAACAATTGATAGATTGGAAACATTTTGCTGAGGAAGTGTTGATTCGCTTTTGTAATTGTCATCTCAAATTGAACGAATATAGTTTGTCCAATCTACAACAGTGGAGAAATATAAACAATTCATCTTTGCTTAAAAACTATGAAGAGAAATCTGAACACAAAAGCAAAATGGATGTGCACAAGGTGTATGACGAAAGGTTAACTAGCAACTGCCCCACATACACTCCAATTGAAAGGGCTGGTGAAGAATCTATAAGTATTGAAAGTATCGCAGTCGAAGTGTTCAATGGACATCCCCAAGGAGAACTGTCAGAGAGGTACGTTAATGCAACTCATATTGATCGTGACTCTAATGAACCACAAATTCATAAAATTAAGACCTTGGAAAGTGAAATTCCTGCGGATGAAGTGATGCCAGATGTGGAGTATGGAAAATCTTACAGGGCAGAAGAAAATGATGAAAGTGCTCTACTAGTGGTGAGTAACACAAAATGCTTTTTCAATGAAATTTTGTAGCCTTTGCAAGGGACGTTCCGCCATAGTTGTGGATGAGTTCAAGGAAATCCTTAAGACATTGACTTGTCAAATTGCTCATACTTTCATTGATCAACGTCTCTTAACTCAATTGCAAATCAACCTTGGTGTGACTACCTTCATTGTCCATGTTCATGGAATTTCATCAGATTTTGGTGTATGGGATCCTGGAATTAGTTCCGCGTTCCTGGTTCTAACACGTTCTAATAAGAACGTAGAGGCACATGCATTGTTTGAATAAATTAGAAAAAAGAGAAGTTGTTTACTTGTGAATTCCTATGTTAGTAAAACAGTTGAAACCAAAATTGATATGGTGGATATTAGCAACATATTACTGCAGGCAAATAAAAGTGACACTAATGATTCACCAGTTGAACGATCAAATCATACGTGGCTTTGCTTGCATCCAACAACGCATTACTTGATGCTGGTACTATCAGAACCTTTGAGTTCTTGTTTCACAATTACAAGTGGACAAAACTTGTCCATTGGGTTCTCTGTTGGTTATAGATATAATGCATCCAAGAGTCTTTACATTGCAGGGGATGTAGACCTATTAGTCCTTTATACAAGTTTTGATTTTAAACATAAAGATTATGTGGTCTACTTCAAGAAGACATTTGTTTGGCCAGATGTGTTCTGTAATGTTCTTGGCTTGGTTGAGCAAATGGTTGTTCCTAGGATCGGTTTTAGAACTTTTAGATCTTTCTCTCAATCGGTTCATTTTAACAATGATCCAATTCGAGTCAATATGGAAGTGCTTGTTATTCCAGGTTCTTCATCACTTCTACAAATTTGTAACATGCCTCCGGAAATTATCGTCGAGAACCTGCAGGTGCCACTACCATCTATACTTTATCACTTGGCCAGGAGTTTACACAAAACATATGTTTTGGTGTTGAACTATTTTGAGAAATTGTTTTACGAGAATGTTATATTTCCCTCGTTAGTTTGTCTCTACTCGAACCGTGATGACAAGGTTCTCATTTCACGCGGGAGTATTGTTGTGAGCACCGATAGGTTAGAGCCTGGCCAAGCTGTTGGGCCTGGGACTAAACCACAAAGAGACCCAAGAATTAAACAGCCCAATAATATAGTTTCTTGGGATCCAGGTTGAGTAGAGTATAAATGGTTTTCGTCTACGGTTATGGAGGATTATGCGTATTATGAAGAAACTGTCTTTCATTTCATCTTCTTTCTAGATTCTTAACTTCTCATCCCCAGTGTTATATCTATCTTTAGTTACTTGTTATTTCAATATTTCTCTTTGTAATTTAAGTGTTGTTATTATAATTTGGTTATCAATGAATATAATGTTTATGTATTTGTATTGAGAAATCGGGTTTGTTGCACCATTATAGTCTCACAAGTGAGGTTTGAGAAGAGTAGTGTGGTTGTGGACACATAACCTACCCCTATCTTGGAGGATAGGAAGGTTGTTTTCGATACACCATCACTTCAAATCAATAATATTAGTGGAGAAATCAAGACAAAATACTATACTTGTCAGAAATCTCGTAAATTTGCTTTCCCGAGAAATAATAGCCACTAAAGTACAGTCCATTTACCTTCTAAGTGGAAAATTTTTTTAGATCGGATATCAACTGTTTGATTACTTCATGTCTTGTTTCTAAACTACCATAAGTCCCGCTATTTTACATCTTCTTATTTTATACTTTCTCTCGCATTCATAAAATCTACATCAATGGTTAACTTTTATGACTCTGAAAATTGTTAATTGACATCGAGCAAAATGTATAAAAAGAAATTATGGGAAGAACTCATTGTCATTCAAAAATCATATGGAGACCAAAATATATAGGAAATATGAACATATTTTTAGTAAATTCCATACACACATGAAGAAATTGTTAATAACATCTCTCCTTATTATCATCTAGAACCACTTCACAGACAACAATAAGAAACAATGAGACAATGATCTATGATAATTTCTTGTAAACTCTACTTCTAATAATTTCAAATGGCTGTATTTGTCAAAATTATATGCATGAAGTGAAAACTTATCTAAGAAGACGACCATGTGTGCTTTTCACCCATCCCCTACTCAGGTACCCCACCCCCTCACCTCCCAAAATTTTATTAAAGTTTTTTTTAAAAAAAAACTTTTTATCCAACACCACCGAGTAACCCGATTCTCCCCCACTTTAAAATAAAATATATTTTTCTTATCCCACCCCTCTCCCCTAAAAAAAAAAAGTTTATAAGAAATTTTTATTTTTTGGGGTGAGTGGATAGTGAGGTGTGAGGCTAGGGGTACAGGGTAGAGGATGGGGTAAGAAAAACAAATTTTTAAAAAGTAAAAAAATTCTTTTATCTTTTTGAATTGCTAAACTATTAACATTTAATTATTTACATGTTCTTTAAATATTTTTTTATTACATATATTTATGTGCACGTCACGTTAGTAGAAAATTCTACATATATGCACATGTGGCATAAGATGGGCATTTTTAAATTCACTTAATCAAGAAGAGAGGTGTTTTTATAGTTAGGGGACTAAAGTAATAATTTACGTCAAGTTTAGGGGTGTTTTCAATACTTAATTGAAAGTTTTTACCTTCTTTTATTCTCTTCTTCCTTTTCAATGCTTTCACATTAAAAATAAAATACAACTTTTATTTATTGTTTATAAATGTTAATATTCCTAAAGAAACCAATATTAACAAATAATAAAAAATATAAAAGGTAGATTTCACTTTGGTATTTTTTCTAAACAAGAAGAAAAATAGTGATTTATAATTAAGTCCATCAAACATTAATTCTCTACTTTTCCCATGAGCCAACTCTGATATAATTGTTGACTATTACTTTGTATATTCGTAAAATGAAAAATATTACTTTAATCTAAATTATGACTTTGTATGGACAGAGAATAATTAAAATAACTATTATATGTTTACTGCTATAAATATTTTTTCTATTTTATAATTATTCAATTCTACAATTAATGTTGAGACAGATTAATGTTACTTTCAATCTAAGTCATAATTAATTGAGATAATATCACTTATAAGTAAGACAAGTATAGCTTATTCAAAATTAATAAAAAAATATGTTTCTATTGATAATTACTACAATCTAGTGATAATTCACAAGTGAAAATGTATTAAATACAAATAAATGATAATAAATTATTTGGTTATTTAAAGCAGTGCCCTTGATCAATTTCAGGAGAACATATTCTTCTTCTAAAGTTTATCTACTTAGAGAGAAAACATATTTTTTTTTCTCTTTTGGAGTGTTACAATAGATGAGTTATATATAGGCAACAAATCAGAAAAATAAAATCATTAGATTATACATTTTAGTAACAAAGTTGTCACTCAATAGAAAAATAGAATAAATATAAAGGTAAGAGGGAGTTATATCATGAGTAGCCTATAAATTCTCTTCATAGTTTTTGAAATTATAGTGCATAATTGGTATTTTTTTTATATCAATTCTTACATTAGAGAAATTTTTGGTCATTCATACATCAAATATGAATACTGTAAATTTTTCTTCTCCTTCATTTTTAATACATTCTGCGTTTTGTAGTCATATGGAATTCAGGAATCATGTACGAACTACTCACCCATCAACGCATGAGCGAAATATCATCCTACGTTATCATGTATGTGCATCTAGTATTTTCTTGATGGAATATTTGTCATCAGCTCAACCTGTGGCCCCACAACATGTAAGTTTACAAAATGTTATTCTACCCTCTCCAATATATGCATCTGGAAAATTTTATCAAAAAAATCCGTCACCATCTCAATATGTGGCCCTAGCACATGTGAGTTCGCAAAATGTCATCCTACGTTTTCCTATATTTGCATCAAATAATATTTTTTCCAGAAAATCTGTCATCAACTCAACTTTCGACCCCACAACATCTGAGTTCGCGAAGAAATAATGGTGTGGTTATCTTGTCAATATCATTATCGAATTATAACCACCCTATAAGAAATGACAGAACATCAACAATCGATAGACAACAAATGGCAAGAAGAAACAATGTTGTACCGATAAGCAGGGGCAGAGCACCGCCAATGAATATGATGCAAATACAAAGAAGAAACAGAGTTGGAGGTTCAAATTCAAATGAGACTATTTTTTATGGTACAAGATAATTGATAAATCAATTGGATGTTCCTATTTTACCAAATGCAGATGAACTAGTTAACTTAGTTGAAGAACAAAATTATTTGGACTTAAACTTGAGGCTTTAACTAGTGCAAAATTTATGTGAATCTTCTTTTTAAGGGGGTGTCTAAAAATGTTCTAAGTTTGGAATTTTTTTTAAAAAAAAATTTTCCGTATGTTTGTCCAATAGAAGGGTATCTAAAAGTGTGAGTCTATTATTTTATTTTATTTTATTGTTGGTTAGTCATGGTGGTGGTCTAAAATCATATTCTGATTGGAGTCTATTTTTTTTTCATTAAATATTTGTGTTGATTTAAATTATCTAAATCGATCTGTTTGTTTAAATATAAATAATTGCATATGTTATTACTGAGCAAATATATCAACTTTCGGCCATGAAATTATATATGACACGTCACGGGCACTTTTCACCTTGTTATTTTAAATAAATTTCCCTACCCCCACCTCCACTAAAAAAATTATTGTGTAAAAATTTAACAAATCCTTGTTTTTCTCATTTTTTTTATTTTCTAAAGTCGAAGATAGTTAATTTAGTAGGATCCAATCTGTGCATCAGTCTTCAACAATAAAGTCATAATTAGTTTCAAAAAGAGAACAAACTATTTTAATTCATTAATGGAACTTAAATCATTTGCAGTACAATCAAAGTTTGTTAGAACGATCATTCATTATATCAAAATTTTATTATAATGACATGATTTTTTTTCTCTATAATCAATTTTTCATGTTATATTTATTTCTCTGGACATCATTTCCCTTTTTTGTTCCCCTTTTTATGTTTGTACATGGAAGCTGATTTTTAACTCTATTATCATAAATGCATGCCAAGTTTATGTTTTAAGCGATTTCTATTATCTTTGGTTTTTCACTACAGCTCCCAGCGAAATTAACGATTTGAAACAACCAAAAACTTAAAAACAAAACAGGGTAGGGATATTGTCCTGCTCTCCCCTCTATAGCATCATGTATGCCATTTTAGTGACTCCCGCTATGGAGAAAAATTCCCTCCATAGTGGGATCACAGTAGCGAATCGGCCTCGCCATGGCGGTCCGGAGAAATTGCGAATTTCTACAACTTCCTCTCATTTCACATTTCCAATTATCAAAGATAACCCTTGAAATTGCATTGTGATCTTAAATATAACCTGAAGACTAACCCAGTGGCGGAGCCAGGAATTTCGTCAAGGGTGTTCAAACTTTAAAAGAGTAGAATTATTTTTTTAGCGAAGTGGGTGCACAAAATATGTTTTTTACTAATGAGTGGGTGCATCCAAATTTAAAATTAAATTTGATATCATTTAACTAAATCATACAAAAACTTAATTTATAAATGGTATAAATCAAAACTAACGAAGAAAAATTAAGAAAACAATTTTAGTTGCAAATTGAATAGACTCCCTTTGGTTCATATCAAATTAATTGTTGGGAGTTTTGTCGTGATGTTTTTGTAGTTCAAGAGAATTGTTGAGACTTTTTTTTCTATATTTACCTTTTCTTTTATTGAGATTCTTAACTATTTAAAAAATAATTTAGGAATAATCAAAAGAATAAAAGTGGAAAGTGACCTTCAAGTATATCTTTAAATGTAATTTCTTAGTACTATTAATTCAAGGCTAGAAATAGAAAGATAGAGACAACTATTCCTGCTCCTTTACTTTTTTTTTGAAAAACAATTGTGCACTACAACAAGAATCGAACTTAGGACACCTCAAACACTCAACTGAGCAAGCTGACCACCCTTACCGAGCTGTAGCTCCGTCCCTAGACTAACCCCAACAATGTATAATTGAAAACTTCACACCACTTAACATAAAACCGATCATGAATCACACCATAAAATTGTTCATCACATCACATTCCCGCTATCATACCAAAATATCCCTCATGGCTCTCAACCAATCCTGACTGTTCTGAAATTGGAGTTTTTCCACCGTCAAAATTTATTTTTCATATTACCAATGGAAAACACATACCCAAAATTTCAGATAAAATTTCAATTGATCTTCATAGCAATTTTATAATTTACTCACTACGCATAATCAATCTATGACCTTTTTCCTATTACAGTTTCACAATCATACAAACAATTACACTTCACACATTTGTAATTATTCAGGAAATACAATGCACATAACTACAATTTCAAGCTTTACCACTAAATCAAATCACGATCATTACCTTTTATTGGCATCATGAATGATCATTAGCTGATCAGTCATGCATTTACATAGCTTGTAAGACCAGCTGCCAATTAAAACCTTTTCGATTCCAATTTTTCTTGGTTGTGTTGTTTCAACCATAGACAACGTTATTCAATTACTCCATCGAGATATTGATTAGAATCAACCTACATGCAAGCAACAAACCACACGAAAGGAATGAAAGAAGTGGAACAAATGTTAGATTCTCGAAGATTAGATGTGGATGGTAGACTTGGTAAAATGGCCTCGACTTATTTTCAGAATTTGAGTTCGATCGCTAGGTCACTATCATATTCTATTTTGTCTTTATTTGACCCTAAGAATGGATTGGATCAAAATGACTTTCATGTTGAAGCTCTTTGTATTGATTTATCTATAGGACTCTATTCGACATTTTGACATTTGCTCTTATTCTGAGAGGCCAATAACCTAAGCTCTGATATCAACTTGTCATGATCCGAACTCCACGACTGTGCGGACACCTACTCTGACACCTAAATAAGAGAACTCTTACCACCCGATTTAAACCAACGATATTCATATTACTTGCAAAATGCCCTGCGACTTTTGTGTGAGACTTAGTTCTATTAGGCTTATGTCTTAAGAGCCCAACTATGCTCCTAAATACGTCTAACTCTCAATGGTCATTTCCCATTCAATAATTTCTACTAAGAGTTGTTAGTGATTCTGTTCGTCGGTTATTTTATAAAATTTATACCATATTAATTTTTAATTTTTCTATTTTGTAAAACTAAAATTGGACTTTTTGAAACCATCTCAATGTTCTTGGTTTCTTTTTGGTATCGGTTCAGTTTGATTAATATTCAGTACCTTTTGAAATATATAATATGAGAGTCATAACTAGAAGTTATAACACATATGCATTGGTTTTTGGCAAAAATTCTCTATACTTTTTTATTGTTTAAAAGGTGATGAATAAAAAAATGAAAAAACGGCTAGAAAAAAGATCCATTTCACTATGCTATAATAATGTAAATCAAATTAAGCAATGATAAGAAATCTAAATCACACAAGAATAAAGATATCAATCAAGATGAGACTCAAGAACTCAATTTGATTAAGTAGCCAATAAGAGAAATCTAAATTGTACAAGAGAAAATGTATACTATACCTTTCAGCTTGCTACTCAAGATCGTTGGAATACCTTGTGGTTCAATAATATTTTAAAAGAAATTTTGCTTTTTTAGTTATTTAAAAGTTATAAAAAAAATAGTTAATTTGTACCTCTTGATTACTTCAACTCTATTACATTGTTGATATATAAAACATGGTAGATATTTTTTTATGAGTCTATTTAATTGTTCTTTAAATTTTAATGCAATTTATACATTTTCATTAAAATTCTAAAATTTTAACTAAATTTCAAATAAGTGATACAGACGAACAATATGAAATTGGATTTGACCTTGGAGCTCCAGAAATACTCAAAATTGATGTAGGTTCTTAACCCGTTGTTGTATACTTGTTTATCTTTTTAATTTGGTATTTTGTTAAAGGACAATTCAGTGTACTAAGTTCTTGCTATGTGTGAGATCCGAAAAAGAACCGGACCACAAGAATCTAGCAAGAGTAGTAACAACAACTCTTTCTAAAATGCAAGTTGATAAATGTTTTGTTTCTATTTGGTTGGTTTGGTTTAAATGAATCTTGGTTATGTTTCTATAAGATGTATGTTTTTTCCAAAATAAAAACTTTTCTTTATCTTCTAGTTTTAAAGTAATTAGTTTTTACACATATGCCTCACACGTGTATTACCTATCAATTTTTTTTTATATATTTGTTATTTGTGAAATTTAGTGCGAATGATCTCTAAATATGTAATTTTAGGTGTATAATTTTTCTTTTAAAAATTAAATCTTTCTAGTTATTTATGTCAAAAGTAGCTGGTTTCTATGCATGTGTATCACCTATATATTTATCAAATATCACAAAAATAATGACTTTTGATAGAAAGTATATTTAAAAAAGAAAAGGAAAAGACTCAAATATGACATCGAACTTTGAGAAAATGGCCTATCTATCTCATCCGTTACAAGTTTGTCTCATCTATGTCATTTTTCGTTTGAGAAAAAGGTTCATCCATGCTATTATTTGTATACTTGAAATATTTTGGATTTTTCAAAATTATTTTTTACACGTGGTCAATTATGATTCTGTCACGTATTAATTAAATATTTTTTAAAAAAGGAAAAAAACTCAAATATGCCATTGAACTTTGAGAAAAAGTTCATCTATGTAATTCGTTAAAAGTTCGGATCATCTATATCATTTCAGTTAACAAATAATGACATGGATGAGCCTTTTATCAAACAAAAATGGCATAGATGAGCCAAACTTTTAACGGATGACATAGATGAGCCTTTTCTTAAAGTTCGATGACATTTTTAAGTCTTTTCCCTTAAAAAAACTACTTATTTTTTTTAAAAAAAAAAATAATTGTTACATTATCATATAAGTAATTATTGAATTTAGTAGGATCCATTATATCCGGTACCGGATAACAACAATGATCAGATTGTTGTAATTCACTAATGAAACAAAAATCATAAAGAGTATTTACTTGAAGTTTAAATTCGTAAGTCCGTCATATTAAATATACATGGCCAAGAGAGGAGTTCTATATAGTAAAGTAGGGTACTTAATAGAGATAGAAAGATAACATAATCTTTTTTATAGTCCGTCGTCTGAGAAAAATAATAATATATTTTCTGAAAGTTTTTGACTTATAGAGAAAACATAAAAAATTATTCATTCGGAAGTATGTTGGACCATATTTATTAAATATATAGATAACATTAGACAGTGAAATTTTATTGATAAATCCATATTAAATTTTGGATTAATTCATAAATTCATGATATATTGACCAAGTCAAATTACTGGTTAATAAAGTCGAATTAATATTTAAGTCAAAATATATGACTTAAACAAAGTCTAAATTACATATGGGTCAGTCCATTAAGTTGACAAGACGAGCCCAATTCATGCTCTTCAGGCCCAAGGTTCTCTAAAATTACTTGAAGACCGAAATACCCCCAAAACCCTAGCTCACAACTATATAAAGGGGTTCTCATGAGAAAAAAAAAGGCAAAAAAAGAAGAACACACACAAAGAAATATAGAGAGAATCCTTGCTCTTCGATGGTGATCTGCAAGTCTTCTGCATACAAAGAAGTCTTCGCTCCAAGTGTTGAGCCGCAAGGAGAAGAATCAGGGGATTGCATATCTTTTCTTAAAGACTATATAAAGATTGTGACCTTCGCATAAATGCAAATACAAATACAGTTGTTTTCTTGCTATTTTCCTTTCCTGTTTGTTGTATTTCAGGAACGAAACTTTAGACGCATACAAATTGTCATGCCAGTGGGACAATATTTACCTCTCATATTTTCTCTTCGAAAATCAAAGTTCAAGAACACTGAGATGGTTTCCAAGAAGATCAACTCGAAATCTGCATCTGCATCCAAATCTTGATCTGCATCCATATTCGTATCTGGATGTGCATCCGCAAAAACTGACGGATCCAAATTTAGCATCACTATGGAAAACATCCTTGAGGTTACTATGGGAAACATAAGACCTATCACAAGGAACCAAGCCAAATTGCTAGGACAACAAGCATCTCGAGTGCGGTACGAATCTGCTATTGTCTTTGGTTTGTTTCCAAAAGTTGTAAAGTCTCCTCCAAAAGCCGCAAAAGAAGACATCGCCAAAATGGTCGAGAGGGTTCTTGACTAATTGAGCCTATCTACATACAAAAAGCCGTTCGCTTCAGCCGACAATGATGTTTTAAGAACGATATCTACCCCACATAACATCTTTGCATCTCATGTTTGGGAAAATCAATGCTATTCTCCATCTCCTACTATGGTAATGCACGCGATGGTAACCAACGCTTCATCCGTAGAAGAACAACTTGTGAGCTTGACAAAATCTATCATGGGCTTGACCAAGTATGTTCAAGATCAAAATGCTTGAATTGTTAAGCTAACTGATAAGGTGGAAGGAATGAGGGATGAAGAATCAATTCATGCACTTGGAAAACATCTGCAAGTACAAGAGATGGTCGATCGCCCCACATAGCAAGTGGAACGTGCAAAAGAGATCCAAGTTTATCTGAAGGAACAATCCCGATCGACCAAATAAAAGAGTTCATCATGGGGACCATTAAAGACAAGTACGAGGTTGCTACAAAATCCTCCTTGACATGTGCAAGGCCATACACTGCAAGGATTGATAACATAAAAAATGCCTGCTGGTTATCAACCTTTAAAATTTCAGCAGTTCGATGGTAAGGGAAACCCAAAGCAATATGTGGCACAACTTCATTGAAACCTGCAACAATGCCGGAACATATCGTGATTACCTCGTCAAACAATTTGTCCGCTCCCTTAAGGGTAATGGTTTCGATTGGTAACATAGAGCTTGAATCTGGTTCTATTGATAGTTGGGAACAAATAGAGGAAGAATTTCTCAATCACTTCTATAGCACAAGACGTGCCGTAAGCATGGTGGAACTTACAAATACACATCAGTGAAATGAAGAGCTGGTCTTTGACTTCATTAACAGATGGAGGCATGCAAGTCTAAACTTTAAAGACAGACTTAGTGAAGCTTTAGGAATAGAGATGTGCATTCATGGTATGCATTGGGTCTCTGTTATATTTTGCAAGGCATAAAGCCTAAAACTTTTGAAGAATTGGCCACTCGCTCTCATGATATGAAGTTAAGCATGTTGTTGGTTGGAACTGAAATGCCGCCTGTCCACGAACTCTGCAAGGGCAAAGAAAAGCAAGAATTCAGGAAAGTGAGATATTTGTCCAAGGCTAAAAACAAAGAATCCAAGAACGTCAATGCTTCTCAAGCAAATTTCACCACAAAGGTAGGTAATATGCAGAGTGCAAAACTGACTTCTTCTAAATGAAGGACAAATCAAAAGCTGACCACAGAGGAAATGCAGCAAAAGGACTATCCATTCCTTGACTCAAATGTCTCCGCAATCTTTGATGAACTCCTTGAGAAGAAATTCTTTGAGTTACCAGAAATGAAACGACCAAATGAAGCAGGGAGGAATGATGATCCAAAATACTACAAATACCACCAGTTGGTTGGCCACCCTATCGAGAAATTCATCGTCTTCAAGGATAAAATCACCTACTTAGCTCGCGAAGGGAAGATTGAACTCGAAGATTGAACCGAATTTAACTTAACCAATCCGATCATGACCTGCAATTTTGTTGAAGGAAATGGGCAACAAGTCATCACAAACATTAATTAGAAAAGAATGATTAAGTTTGGAGACTTCAAACCCATTGACGTGAATGAGTCATTGTTTCTTCCTACGCTATGTTATGTGGTCTCCATAGAAGAAGGATCGACAAAAGAAGATGGAGACCAAGTAGATCATTTTGATGATTGGTGCTGGACTTTTGTGACTCCTCGTAAGCGTCAAAAGGCATGTTCGCAAAAAGAGTCAATGAAGCGACACGTTAGGGAAAAGATGGTAAGGAGACCCAAAATAAAAAAATTGATTGTGCACTTAAAGAAGGAGGAAATAAAGATGCACCACTACCAAGAGTTGCATTAATTAATTACATTCAGAGAATATTTTCCAAGTTGGTTTTACACCAAATTCACATGATATGGCACAAAAGCTCTATATTGTAATGTCGATGAGAATGAAGCAAAATATGCAACTTCATCATGTCTATCACCAAAAGATGCTTCAAAGTCATCTCCTGAAGTCAAGGATGTGTGCATGGCTAGAATTACATTCTTCTATGATGATCTTTTACTAGGTGACACACTTCATAATCGCTCTTTATTCATGGTTGGTTTTGAATGTGAGAAAAGGGTGAACAAAATCCTAGTCGATGGCATATCTAAAATTAACATCCTTCCAATTAGCACCATGAAAGAACTTGGGATCTCAACAACGGATCTTACTGAAAGTCGCTTGATGATCCAAGGATTCAACCAAGGAGGACAAATGGCGATTGGGGCTGTAAAAATAGACCTCACCATTGAAGAGTTGCAATCCAGCGTGTGGTTACATGTAATTGACGCAAAGACTTCATATAACATCTTGCTTGGCAGGCCTTGGGTACATGAGAACCAAGTAATCCCATCTACCTACCGCCAATGTTTGAAGTATTATGAAGATGGTGTTGCGAAAAAGATTATTGCAGATAATAATCCCTTCACTAAAGCCGAAGCACACTTTGATGATGAAAGTTTTACTTGAAGAAATATGCCACAAAAATTGATGATATTGCATCCAAAGATGACGAGCTCCTAAGAAGTCTAAGGTAGTTGTTGATAAGACAAAAGTCGTTAGTAAGGAAGATCCAAAGCTTGGCATTTCGGACAAGACACCCAACATGAATAGTGTATTTACAAGTAAAAAGTGAGACCCATTCTTTGTTATGTTCCAAAGTCCAAGAAGGATGATGGACACCCTCTCAAATTACAAGAAAATGCACTAGAAGAGCTGACCTTTCCTGTTAAGCGGATTGATGTGATGAAGTCATCCCCAAAATCACTTGGAAAATTTGTGGCTCCTAAATCGTCTAAAAATGAAGCACCCCCAACGAGGCGAACAAATGAAGGTTTTGATCCTAATGCTTACAAACTATTGGCAAAAGCTAGATATAATCCGACTGAACCAGCAAAATTTGGAAAGCTTCCATTAAAAACTGTTGCAAAGCAACAACGTGAACGCTTGGGATACAAACAACCTCCACCAATCTGCATCTCCATAAGAAGGGTAAGCAACAACTACATCACTGCGGAAGACGAACCTGTTGCTTCTAACAAAAGGCCTTTTATTTTCGATCGACTTGGAAAATCAACACAAGGATTTCCGTATTTGAGAGATTAAGGCCATTAAAGAAGGAAAATAAGCTTTGGAGAAACAATAGGAGTATGAGAGAATTTGTGTTTCCCAAATTGCAAAATGGCCTTAAGGATTTTCAAAGTCTGATACCTTCTAGAATGAGGTGGCACACAAGCCTTGTGGTATCAAATGGTGAAATACTAAAGGTAAAATCACCTATTGTAGTCTACACTAAGCAATGTGATGAAGACCTAGAAAGTGTTGGCTTTTCATATCATGTCATTGTACAAGATGAAAGTGAACTTCAAAAAGATGTAGATGTCTTGCGAACTCATGTCATCAATGGCAAACTCTTGAAGAAGTACTATCCTTGAAGTGGCATCATACTCCTGGGGGGCAAGAGTATAAACTGTGTACGACTCCAATAAAAAAATGTCCGCTAGGTCGAAAATCTTGAAAGAGGCGGCCTAGGCAAAAGTTAGGACACTAAAAAAATAATAATTTAAAGTCACTCTCTGAACTACATAATGACTTGATCCTCTTTACTGAGGTACGTAGGCAACTTAGAGTATTATTACTCTAGGTTCAGTCATAAGATGAAAAAAACAATGTCGCCATGTGAATGTCATTCTAATCCTTTCAAATGAAGAATCAAACACGCAGATTTTGAGCAAACTTCAAAGACAAATCAGTACTAATGCATAAATCTCATGGATGTGATATTTATACAGATTGGAGATCTCTAAGTTATCTTTCCAACAAAAAAAGAAGCTCATTATTCCGGCGCTCCTACTCCAAGTTATGAATTTTCTCTCACATGTGCACAAAGCTGAAGAAAACTAAAGAGTCAAGCACACCAAATTCTTCCACATGAACCTAAAATGCATGTCATAAAGTTCATCAAAATTCTAGCAGAACCTTCAAGTTTCAAAGCTCATCAAATTTGAGCAAAATTTTCAAGTTGAAATTCTCTTCGACCCATAAGCTTAAAATGCATTTCATAAAGTTCACCAAATTCAAGAAAAAATCTTCAAGCTAAAATGTTCCTTGATGCATCAGTCTAAAACGCATGTCATGAAACTCATCGAATTAGAGCTAAGTCTCAAGTTACAAAGCTTCTCAAATTCGATTCAAGTCGTCAAGTTACAAAAGCTTCATGAAAATGAGTTAAATCTTCAAGTTGTTGCCCTTGGCCCTCATGAGTTTAAATGTATATGGTCCAAAAAAAAATCCAATAGGTTGAAAACCTTGAAATAAGTGACCTACACAAATTATAAAAAAAAAACTCACATGTTTAGAATTAAAGCGTAAAGTAAATATATTTTATTGCTTCAAAATTGCAAGAGTTTTTACACATTAACAATCATAAGGAAGGGATAAATATATTTTATTGCTTCAAAAGTGTTGTTCTCGCCAAAATCGCAATTGTAGAAAAGGCATCAAGTGTGGTTCGTTGTCTAATTCGCAACTTCAAAAGAAGACGCATCAAATGTTGTTCGTCGTCAAAGCCACAACTGCAAAATATAAACGATATTTCATGTGTGGTTCTTCATCAAAGCCACAACTCTAAAAGAAGATGACCCACACTGCAATTGTAGAAGAAAATATACTAAGTGTGGTTCATCTCTAAATCCGCAATTTCAAAAGAAGAGGCACCAAGTGTGGTTCGAAATCAAAGTTGAAACTACAAAAGAAGAGACATCAAGTGTGGTTCGTCGTCGAAGCCGCAACTGCAAAAAAAAAGATATTTCATGTGTGGTTCGTCATCAAAGCCACAAATCTAAAAACAGATGATTCACGTATGATTCTTCATCAAAGCCGCAATTATAGAAGAAGATGTACTAAGTGTAGTTCGTTGCTAAAGTTGCAATTGCAAGAGAAGAGGCACCAAGTGTGGTTTGTCATCAAAGTTGAAACTACAAAAGTAGATGCATCATGTGTAGCCACAAATGAAAAATAAAATGCACCAAGTGTATTTCGTCATCAAAGCCGCGTTACAAAAGATGATGCACGAAGTGTGGTTCATCTCCATCAAAGCCACAATCACTAAAATATTACACCAAGTATGATTCATCGTCAAAATCGCAACTACAAATGATGATGCATCAAGTGATTCCTCGTCAATTATGGATTATCCCTCACTTATTTTTGTATGATATTGAGAATGTTTGTGTTCCATCGTAAATCTGCAAAAAAGAGTGATGTGTCTCACGGTGCCAATTGCACAAAACTTCTAATCAGCATGAAAAAAAATTGTGGCATATGCTCTCGCGCTCGTCATGATGAATATGGTTGTATTGGCTTAAGAGTTTTTTTTTCTCTCTCCATGAAGATGATGAAAAAATTCTCAATCAATACAGAACACAATAGGCGGCTCTTTGGCAAAGATGCAGAGAAGTGAACTTATGAATGTTGTCAAAAATCAGTTAGATCACCAAAAAATAATTATCGTCAATTCATGATGATTTTTTACTCCCGGCGTATTTCGGATGCTTGAAGGCCCCGCTGACACGAAGTGATTTAGAAAGATTCTTCTTTATCGATGGTGATCGGTCATGGTATCCATAGCCTTGCTTCTTTTTCGGCCAAATCCTGATTTCGTTTTGCTTCTCCCGATCGTCGAGCCTGATCGACTCGACTCTTTTCCCTGCCCCCCGGCCTCTCACTTATTTTTGGATAGGTTGTAGACTATGCTGTCTATTTCCTATAGTATCAAGTCGCTCATCATTCGAAATCTCCTACATCAAGATAGAGATATTTTAGTGAGACTGCATAGAGCTGTAAAAAAGAAGAAGACAAATTTAATAGCAAACTTCAAAATCAATTCCCATCAATTAAGAAGGGTTTTGATTTTTAATTTCAGATATGTCGTATCCCTCTGAGTCTTGTTTCTAGAATATCAAACGAATCATGATTTCTACCGCAGGTGTGCTATGTTGAAAAAAAGTGACGAAAATTGAGTTTGATATGCCTCAATTGACAATCAACCATTGTAAGAGAATGTGTGGGCGCAACAAGTTTTTGGCAACTCTGTCGGGGACTTTAGAATTAGGAATTATTTAATTTTTCTGATTTGTGAAGTTACAAAGCAAGTGTTGAAAACTTGATTGGTTTTGTAGGTTGACAATCAACCATTGTAATTCATTTTTGCAGGTTGAGTTGAATTTCGAAACTGGAAGACAATCAGGACTTGGTACAACCTCTAGCTGAATCGGAAAGATTCGGTCTATTACCGGAGAAGGCAAAGACAACTCACTTACCCAGTCCCTCTTATTGCTAGTGAACCGACATCTCCGGTAACAAGAGTTGAGCAAGAAGAACCTGCGGTAATAGCTGAGATAAAAGTAAGAGACGTGGCAATCCCACATACCACCAATGTGACTTCATGCATTCAGAAACCTGAAGCTAGTGGAAGATTTGAACTAAAGTAGAGTATTGTGCAACTATTCCACACAAATGGGCAATTCACTGGTCTGTCACACGAGGATCTAATAGTCCATATACAAAATTTCCTCTAGATCAGTGATATTTACACTCCTGCTGGAATGAATGTGGATTATGTGAGGCTCACTTTATTCCCCTTTTCTCTGCTTGGGGAAGTAAAAAGATAGCTGAATTCTAAGCCCGCTAACTCCATTACCTCCTAGGACGATCCTCCACAGAAGTTGCTTATCAGATTCTTCCCATCTGGGAAAACAACTAAGTTAAGGAGCGACATTCGGAGTTTCCGACAGAAAGGAGGAGAGAATTTGTACCAGTATTGGGACAGGTTTAAATCGATGTTGATGAGTTGTCCACATCATCATCAGGCTAACGAGGTGTTGGTCCATACCTTCATTGAAGGATCAGAGCCTAACATAAAGATTTTACTTGATTCAGCTGCAGGTGGATAGGCTTTGGAGAAGACTTATGCTGAGCTATTCACCTTGCTGAACAGGATCTAACAGGGTAACCCCCGAATGGAACGAATGAGAAACGAAACCTGTGATACAGAAAACTGCAGGCATGCTGGAAGAAGATGCAGTGACTGCCTTAACTGCACAGATTGCTGCAATGCAGAACATGATGAACACTCACTTCAGCAATCTATCATTAGGGAAACAGCCAGCTCAGGTGAATGGAGTCCAACAACCACCAACTTGGTGTGAAATTTGTGGAGGAGGTGATCATAGTGCAGAGGTGCCAACCCAGATCCTGTGAATTTTGTAGGGAACGCACAATGAGGAGGAGGCCAGCAAAATTATGGGAACTCCTACAGTCCTAGTTGGCGTAAACATCCAAAATTTTCCTGTGGAGGTAATCAGAATCAGGCCCAAAGGCAAAATCAATATAGACCCCAGGGAAATGCATATGGGCATCAACATCAGGCCCAACAGGAGCATCCAAATAAGCAGCCCAACAACATGAGCATGGAGGAGATGTTGAAGAAGATCATGGCTGATCAAGCTCAATTAGCTGCTTATGTGAGAAAAAATCAATTAGCTATACAGAACCTCGAGAAACAATTCAGGCAGTTTGCTAATTCCCAGAACTCACTAACGTAAGGAGATTTACCGAGAAACACTGATCCAAATCCCAAGTAGGTAAATACGGTAGGTATACGCAGTGGTTTGTAGTTGGAGGAGTTGGATCCAAAGAAAAGAAATACTGAATATGTGAATAAAGAGAGTGAACCTAAGGAGAGTGAGGTTGTTGCACAAGAAGAAAGAGTGCAACCAATAGTGAAACCACCGTTTCCATTCCCTCAGAAGTTCAAGAAACAGAAGGAGGATGAATGCTTTGGTAAGTTTCTCTCTCTTTTGAAGCAAGTTTATATTAATTTGTCATTGGTAGACATTTTGCAAGGTATACCCAGGTATGCTAAATATGTGAAGGAAATTGTGGCAAACAAGAGGAGATTGACCGAATATGATACTGTAGCACTTACTGAAGAGTGCAACTCCCGAATCCAAAATAAGTTGCCCATCAAATTGAAAGATCCAGGTAACTTTACGGTTTAGGGAAAAGCATCCATGCGTAAGGATTGTGTGATCTAGGAGCTAGCATAAATTTGATGCCAACGTCGTTGTATAAAAAGATGGGGTTGGGCAGTCCTAAACCCACTACCATCATCTTACAGTTGGCTTATAGATATGTTGCTAGGCCAGAGGGTGTTGTAGAAGATATCTTAGTGCAAGTGGGATCGTTGATATTCCCAATAGACTTTTTCGTGCTGAATTTTGAGCCAGATCCTAAGGTCCCATTCATCTTAGGAAGACCTTTCTTGGCTACAGGGTGTACTATGATAGATGTAGCAGCTGGGCAATTCACTATGCGGGCGCATGACAAAGTGGAGCTGTTTGATGTTTATAAGGCGTTAAAGCTCCCTGCTGTGTATGAAGAGTTGTTTGCGATAACGGTGATAGATATTGAAGCAGAGGCCCGATATATTGCATCTAAGGACCCATTGGAGCGAGTGCTAGTGGGAGATGATATTTATGGGGATGCTAGGAATAAGAAATGGTACAATTTCTCGGTGTGGCAATTGTGGGAGATCACTAGGAGCCTTTAAATAAGTTGTTGGGTCCTCCACCCAAACCCTTCATTGAAGAAGCACCTAAGCTGGAGTTAAAATCATTGACAACCCACCTCAGGTATGCATTTTTGGGTGAAGATAAACCTTTACCTGTTATCTTGTCTGCAACATTGTCTGGATCACAGTTGGAAGCAACATTAAGTATCCTGAGGAAGAGGAAAATAGCCTTGGGTTGGCAAATGTAAGACATTCATGGAATAAGTTCTGCGTTGTGCATGCATAAAATTTACATGGAGGAAGGGCATAAGCCGAGTGCACAACACCAACGGAGACTGAATCCAGTAATGAAGGATGTGGTGAGAAAAGAAGTGATCAAGTGGTTAGATGCGGGGATTGTGTATCCCATATAAGATAGTAAATGGGTGAGTTCGGTATAGTGTATGCCCAAGAAGGGTGGAATGACGGTGATCACCAATGAGAAGAATGAACGGATCCCCATAAAGACAGTAACTGGGTGGCGTATCTGCATAGACTACATGAAGGAAGTTGAATGATGCCACTAGAAAAGACCATTACCCGGTGCCTTTTATTGATCAGATGTTGGATAGATTTGTGAGGCAAGAATATTATTGCTTCTTGGATGGCTACTAAGGGTATAATCAGATAGTCATTGCACCGGAGGATCAGGAGAAGACTACCTTCACTTGTCTGTATGGCACTTATGCATTCAAACGTATACCATTCGGATTATGCAATGCACCGACAACATTTCAGAGATGCATGATGGCAATCTTCCATGATATGGTAGAGGATTTTATTTAGGTGTTCATGGATGACTTCTCGGTGTTTGGTGAGTCTTTTGACCTTTGTTTGACTAATCTTGACAAGGTTCTTGCAAGGTGTGAAGAAACAAATCTGGTCTTGAACTGGGAGAAGTGTCACTTCTTAGTTCAAAAGGGGATTGTGTTGGGGCAAAAAATCTCCAAGAATGGGCTGGAAGTTGATAAAGCCAAGGTGGAGGTCATTGAAAAGTTGCCACCACCCATCACTTTGAAGGGAGTTAGAGCTTTCTGGGGCATGCTGCGTTCTACAGGAGATTCATGAAGGACTTTTCTAAGACTGCAAGACCCATGTGCAGCCTATTGGAAAAAAAGATGAAGTTTTTATTTGATGAGAAGTGCTTGCAGGCATTTGAGCTCTTGAAGAAGAAGTTGATAGAAGCTCCTATTCTGATTGCTCCTAACTGGGAGCATCCATTCGAGCTCATGTGTGATGCTAGTGATACAGACATTGGTGCGGTGATTGGGCAGATAATAGATAAGATGTTTCATTCTATTTACTATGCTAGCAAGACACTTGATGCAGCGCAGTCAAATTATACTGTCACAGAAAAAGAGATGTTGGCATTAGTGTTTGCATTTGATAAGTTAAGGTCTTACTTGGTAGGAACCAAGGTTGTGGTTTACACTGATCATGTTGCAATCGGGTACTTGTTCAACAAGATAGATGCAAAGCCGAGGCTAATTAGGTGGATATTTCTCTTGTAGGAGTTTGATCTAGAGATTAAAGACATGAAGGGAATGGAAAACCAGATAGCTGATCATTTGTCTAGATTAGAGGACTCATCTCATGGGAGGAATGAATGGCAGATTCGCGAAGAGTTCCCCGATGAGCAATTGCTTGCCTTGGACTTTGCTCAAGTACCTTGGTATGCTGACATTGTGAATTTTGTTGTGAGTGGTTTATTTCCACCTGGGGCCTCAACACATCAAAAGCAGAGGCTGAAGTATGATGCACACTTTTATATATAGGATGAGCCCTTCTTATTCAAGCAGGGACCTGATCAGATGGTGTGAAGGTGTATAGTTGAAAATGGGGCAGTACAAGTGTTGGAGAGTTGTCACTCTTCACCATATGGTGGATACCACGGAGGCGAGCGCACTGCACATAAGGTATTGCAATCTGGGTTCTTTTGGCCTACTTTATTTAAGGATGCTGTGAAGGGCTGTGATCAGTGTCAACAGATGGGCACTATTTCTAGAAGGCATGAGATGCCATTGAGCAACATCCTTGAAGTGGAGATCTTTGATTTATGCGGGATAGACTTCATGGGACCATTCCCATCATCCCGTGGAAATCAATACATCTTAGTGGCAGTGGACTACGTGTCCAAGTGGGTGGAGGCAGTTGCATTACCATCTAATGATACAAAGGTGGTAGTGAAGTTCATCAGGAAGCACATCTTCCCCAGGTTCGGAACTCCAAGGGACATAATTAGTGATGGAGGTACGCACTTTATTAATAGTTCAGTGTGAAATTTGCTGGCAAAATATGGGGTGCGACACAAGGTAGCTATAGCTTATCATCCCAAGACTAGTGGGCAAGTGGAAGTGTTTGACCGAGAAGTGAAGAAGATCCTCTAAAAGACTGTGAATGCCTAAAGGAAAGATTGGGCTGACAAGTTAGATGATACTTTGTGGGTTTACCGAATTGCGTATAAGATACCGATATGGACTTCTCCTTATAGAATAGTGTTTGGAAAGGCATGTCACCTTCCAGCGGAGTTGGAGCATAAAGCATACTGGGCTATCAAGAAGTTGAATCTGGATTCTGAGCTAGCAGGAAAGAGAAGGATAACGCAGTTGTATGAGTTAGAAGAATTCAGGCTCCACGCATATAAAAATTCCAATTTATACAAGGAGAAGACCAAGAGGTGGCACGACAATCATATTGTGTCTCACACCTTTGAGTCTGGTCAATTGGTCCTGCTATTTAATTCAAGATTGAAGTTGTTCCCGGGAAAGCTTCGGTCTAAGTGGAATGGTCCGTTTGAATTGTGAGGATGACCCAACATGGTGTTGTAGAGCTAAGGAACAAGGATAAGAGCTCTACTTTCCTCTTGAATGGGCAACGCGTGAAGCACTACTTTGGAAATAATGTTGATCATGAGCTTGAAGCGCTCACCTTGAATGACGAGTAAGTCATGAGCTGGGTCGTGCAACGACGTTAAATCAGGTGCTACCATTGTAATAGTTAGGATTTCTATTCTTTTGTTTTGTTATTTCAATTCATAGGAATTAGTAAAAATAATTCCTCATCTAAAGTCCCTGGCAGCGGCGCCAAGAAACTTGTTATGCGCAAATCGCACACGCAAGTGTACGTGGTCGTTCAAATATTAAAGTGGCTCTTTTTAAGAGTCGGGTATCGTACCCACAGGGACTCACGATTAGAATCACTTAATTTCCCCAAAACTTTCAGCTTACCAGAAGTGTTATCAAGACTTCAAGAGTGATTTATTTTATAATCTAAAAGTTCAACAAAATTAAACAAGCGTGATTCAATTTCAAGGGTTTCAAACAATGATTGGGTAAAGTCCAGGGCTGCAACTTTTATCAGGATTCATGCAATTTATCTTATTTAAATGGATGTTTATCAACTATTAAATCAATGATCATAGGGTTACATATATGATTATGGTCTCCCGACCTCTAATCGCCTACGATAAAAGACAACCTAACTACATCATTGAGTGGGGATAGGTTGGACCAAATACCAAGCATTACAATTTCTTCCTGTATAATGACCAAGCATGGTTTCTAGATATATCCCTATTCTAGATACAAATTACCCCTAATTATTAAGAGAAAATCATGCTCCCTATCCCCCACGTTCTATCCTCTTATTCCTCTCCCAAGTTCAATTCGGACAATATGTTTATTTCAATGGTGATCATAATACGAAAAATAAGAACATAAGAGAGATTCATATGATATTTAAATGCAATCCATAAAAACTTAATCAATTACAATCATCCTATAGCCACAGCCCTAGAACTATGGTATTTAGCTACTCATAATAGTAGTTTCGATCAAGAAATGTTTAATTATCATAAAGAGATCGAAAGTAAAAGAGTTTAGAAAAGAACCCTAAAAAATGATGAAATAGCTCTCCAAATCGTCGTTCTTCAAAACCCAAAAAAAGAATAAGTAATAAACTAAAATATTCGTCTATTTATACTAAAATCGAAACGGCCAAATCTGGGACATAGGGGCGCGACGCGGAGGAGTCTTTAAACTTCTACTCGGACAATTCTGCTCTTCTCCGCGACGCGGCTGCTTCACGGACCATTCTGTTTGGAATTTATTTCATGAGCAAGACTAGAATTCCTCTCCGCGACGTGGAGAGGATATGTATATGACTTGGTCTTCATTTCTTCCTTCTTATTCCTTGCTTCTTTTCAACTTGGATCTTTTGTGTCTCCCAATGCCCATTTCAATGCTCGTTTCTTCATTCAAGCATACCTACACAACTAATCATGTTGGTTAGCTTATATACAACCAAAAGACTTGACACGACTCTAAACTAACACAAATCGATTTAAAACTTCGCCAAAACGCGGGTGTTAATAGGTTCCTAGGCATATATATACACCTAAGATCAATGTGTATATATAGAAATCAAAAGTACATAAATTGTGCTCCTACAAATTATGGAAAACCATATTTGAAACAAAATTATGGTAAATTTTCCTAAAAACCAATTTTATGGTAAGTTTCTATAGGAATCAAGTTATGGAAAACTTTCATTGGAATCAAATATGGAAAATTTTGAAAGACTCCATCAAAAAATATGTCACGAATACTTCAAGCCTTGTCTTTAAAGGTTTGACAAGCTGGACACTGCAACAAGCCTCGAAACAGGGGGCATTTGTAAACAATGAAATTTTATTCATAAATCCATAATAAATTTTGGATTAATCCATAAATTCATGATATATTGACCAAGTCAAATTAATGGTTAATAAAGTTGGATTAATATTTAAGTAAGAATATATGACTTAAATAAAGTCCAAATTACATTTGGGTAAGCTTATTAAGTTGACAAGACGAGCCCAATTCATGCTCTTCAAGCCCAAGGTCCTCTAAAATCCTTGAACACTAAAATACCCCCAAAACCCTAGCTCACAACAATATAAAGGGGTTCTCATGAGACAAAAAAAGGCAGAAAAATAATTGATACCCCAAAACCCTAGATCATGAAAGCATAGGAACATGGTTTTCCACAAGTATAAAAGAAATAATTGATAAATTTTTCAAAATGAAACTAGAGGATCGTCAACGTAATTATACTGAGGGCAAATCAAATGGCTTTGAGGCATTGATATTTGTGTAATCAAGACACAACTTCGATTTCAAGTGTCTACGATCATACAATAGTAAAGTAACCCAACCAAAGGTTGGGGTCGAGTTCCAAGGGAGTGGTTTTGAGAATTAATATAAATATAAAATTATGTTCTAATTACTCATAGCTAGAAACATTATCGATTGAAAACATACTAAATCTAAAGGGGTGACGCAAGCGTCAATTATCAATGGGGGTTTGTATTGATTAACAACGAAAAAGAGCAAAAATATAAGGAAACGAGATAGGAAAATGAGATTCTTGGGATGTGATAGGAATACGGGATAAACTAGATCATTGGGTACATGCTTTTGATAATAAATTCGTTGAATATTTGTGACTAGGCTAGACTATAGTAGGGGTAAATTCTCTCTCGAGGAACTTATCCCGAATCAACTCGGTTTCTCTCGAACACCGAGTTGCCACATTAAGCACAGCCTCCACCTTAGCCCATTCACTCTCTCGATCTGAATGTGTAGGAGAAGGACTAGGATTCAATCTCTCGAGCTGAACCCATGTCGACCCACCGGCTATAAATTTAGTTGTCTTAGTTTTACGACCTCTCTCTCGAGCAAGCCAAAAACACAAAGGTGAAATCGTATTTGCAACTACAATTTCATTAAGTTCCAACACAACTGCTAAACGAAATCACATTTAAACAACGATTAAACTATCAGCAAGCAAGACCCAACAATTAACTTAACCCATATTCACAAAATCACAACCCAAGAATTGGGGTTTTAGCTAGACATAGTAAAAGGGAAAAAAATGATACCAAATCGAGATGACATCAACTGGGTATGATTTATATTCACTTTAAATACGTCTAGAGTGAAGAATTTTCGAGACCCACGTCCAATTTCTTGGAGTTGAAACCCTTTGAATCTTCAAAGTCTTAGAACAAAGTCTCCAAAACCCTCTAAAACTTGAAACTAAAAATATTCTAAGTCTCAATAATAATTGTCTATGACTTGATACTAAGCTAACAATTTAAACAAGTATTTATAGTGTTTGAAA
>JAJOOR010019174.1:0-23640 GCA_036250505.1 Solanum acaule
TTTTTTGCCCCCCCCCCCCCCCTTATCTCTTACTGACCATTATGCATATGTCTGCTCAAAAATCATTTAGTTTAGTTTCTCGCCATGTCATACACGACCATTAAATTCAATATCGATGCGTTAATACTTATATATATATTTCCTTTTGTTGCATGTGAAATTCCATCCGAGTCCATTTTGGCCTTCTCCTTACATATTCCTGAGTTGTCTCGAGTCAGCCTCACCCGTGTTCAAGCAAGGGAAGCAGAAATATGGACTTGGAAGTAAAATTACAAGTCCTGAGAGACAAAAATGTGCTGATATACGCGCGATACAACAGTTGTATATGCTGTAAAAAAAGTTGGAGAAATGGGCCCAAAGTTCTATAATTTCATTTTTTGCGTTGTATTGTAATCGGGTCAAAAGCCCATTTATTTTTACTATTATTTGTTAGATATTAGGACAGGTACAAAAGGGCAAGAATTGGGCCAAAAGCCCAAAGGAAGCATCTCAACCTATTTTGCTAGTCATTAGGACAGGTACAAATGGGCCAAAGGCTCAAAAGCTAAAATTAGGCCCAAGTACTGGCCCAGGCGAACAGAAACCAGACTTGGGCCCAAATCTCCCTCTCTCCTTATTATATATATTTCATGTTAATTTTATTGTTAGTATACACTTATTTGCTAATTAATTTTAAGGTTCTTAACTCATAATTCCCCAAAGGATACCCATTTTGAGTTAGTTAACTCATAGTATTTTATCTTAAAATAACTAAGTATACTTGTCTTTCCAAATTAATTTCTAAAAATTTTATAAGCTTTTCTCTACTTAGACATTTTAGATAATATATTCCCTTTTCTCTCTAAATGATTTTAAGTTATAAAATTCGTTTATTTCGTAACTAGTCAAGCATGCCTAGTGTTAGCCAAATATTTTTAATTGTCGGATAACCGCAAGTAAGCGGGCATTTCGGGTGCTTTCAAACCCTTTCCAAAATGCTAATATGAACTTTGAACCCCCTTTAATTATTTTCAATTGATTTCCTGTTTTAATCTATTGAAAATCAGTTTTCTTGATTTTTCTTAAAAATTAAGTGGCGACTCTAAAATCAATCTAAAATATATTTTCTTAAATAAAACAGCTATCTCTTGATATAATCTTAGGCAACTTCGAAGAGTGTGAGCTAATTTGACATATACCTCTTTTGTGGCCTACCTTGTGAGTGTGTGTGAACTTCTGTTGAACACCCCTTAAGCCTTACCCTTCTTTGGAAGAAACTTGATGAAAACATGACCTCTCTTAATCCACTACCTATAATCCTCTTGATTTGTGGTTGATTGAATAGCCAGCTTAGGCCAAAAGCCTAAGTTGGGGGTGTGGTGAAAAGAAAAGGCACTACCTATAATCCTCTTTATTTGCGGTTGATTGAATAGCCAACTTAGGCCAAAATCCTAAGTTGGGGTGTGGTGAAAATAAAAGGCAAGTCAAGAAGTGCTAGAAAAGTCCCCTTTAACCCATGGTGTTGATAAAAATAGAATCCCTCCAAACAAACAAAAAAGAGAGAAGAGAAAAAGAGAAGAAAAGAATGAAAAAGAAGAGTCATGGGATAAAAGTTATGAAAATGCAAAAAGGAATGGGGTTCCGAACAACCCATGGAGAGTGAATAACGGGATGACTTATGAGCACTAAAGAAAATGATGAAAGGAGAGGAAAGGAAGTGTTGTGAGCACCACATTTCATGAGGATAAAAGTCACTGAGCCTAAATGACCATATTTTTGCACTCAGCCCCATTACAAGCCTTGAAAAGACCATTTTGATATTGAGTGAGCTGAAGCAATTGCCAATTGGAAAATACGGTCAAACCTATGGGTGAAAACATGCATAGTGTTCTTCTTTGTGAGTGTGAGCGTTGCATTTGATTCCGAAGCTTTAAATAATTGAGCCATTGTGTGTGAATATGGAATCATTCTTTGTGTGAGGGCATTTGAATACCTTGGTTGAGCTTGAACTTGCATTTGAAGCAAGTATTGTGAACTTGAGAATCTTTGATAATGGTATGTCACAACTTGAGTCTTTGAGTACACAATTGATTGCATGAGTAAGTGGAGTCTTGTGTAGCACTGTTTGAGACATCCTTTTTGAACTACTGAACTTGAGTTTTACTTGAGGACTAGCAAAAGTTTAAGTTAGGGTGTTGATCAGTCCACGATTTGGACTCATTTAGGGCTTTATTTTAAGGAATTTAGTGTCCTCAAATGCACATTTTGTCTCAAAAAATGATGTAAATCCTTGAGTTTCAAGTATTTAGAGTTAGAGACAAAGCATGGACACTATGGAGCAAAAAGGAACAAGGCAGCTGAAAAGAACGATGAAAAGAAGGCTTGAGGATCGCCTAAAGCATTAGGCGAGTCGCCGAAAGGCCTTAACCTCCCCCAAAGTTCCAGTGTGCTGAGCCCTGATGGAAAAGATCAAGTCTGCGAGGAAAGGGAGCAGTCGGCACATCGTCGAGTAGTTCCGCGAACCAGTTCCCTATCGCCCAATGAATCAAAATACGAAGATGCTGAAGTCAAAAGCTGAAAGGTGATGAACTAGACCAAAGGGCAGATCGTCGAGTGTATCGGCGATCCCGACTAACTGCGCCAAGTGGTCCTTCGCAGCACAAATTTTTGAAAACTATAAATACCTATTTAATTATGTAGCTTAGTAATCAAGTTGTTGAGAATTATTATTGAGACTTAGAATATTTTTAGTTTTTAGTTCTTAGAGTTTTTGGCATACATTGTTTTTAAGCTTGAACGTTTTGGAGGTTGTCAACTCCAAGAAATTTGAAGTGGGTATCCAAGAATCTTCATCCTAGACGTGTTTAAAGACATTTTCTATCGTACCCACTTGATGGAAACACTTGTTGGTATTGATTTCTATCTCTTTTTCATGTCTAGCTAAAACCCCAATTCTTGGGGTGTGATTTTGTGAATATGGGTTAAATTTCATATTGGGTATTGCTTATTGTCAGTCTATTTGTTGTTTAAATGTGATTTCGTTTAGTAGTTGTGTTTGAATTTAATGGGATTGTAGTTGCAAATACGATTTCATCTTAGTGTTTTTGGATTGCGAGAGAGAGAGGTTTTAAAACTAAGACTACTAAATCGATAGCCGGTGGTTATTGGGTTGTCGTGGGTTCAGTTCGAGAGAGTGAATCCTAAACCTTCTCCCACACATTCAGCTTGAGAGAGTGAATGGGCTAAGGCGGAGGTTATGATTAAGTGCTGCAACTCGGTGTTCGAGAGAAACCAAGTTGATTCAGGGTAAGTTGCTCGAGAGAGAATTTACCCCCACTGAAGTCTAGCCTAGTTATAAATATTCAGTGATTTACTATCAATAACATTTACCCAATAGTATATTTTATCCCATATTCCTTTCACATCCCAAGAATCAGGTCTCCATATCTCGTATCTTTATATTTTTACTGTTTTTGTTCATTAGTTAAATACAAACCCCCCATTAATAATTGACATTCGTGTCACCTTTAGATTTAGTATGTTTTTATTCATTACTGTTTATAGCTATGATTGATTTTAATTTTCTATTAATTCTTGCAACCACTCCCTTGGGACTCGACCCCAACCCATTCGGTTGGGTTATATTTAGGGGCGGACCCACGTAGTCAATTTCGGGTGCTCAAGCACCCATTGACTCCGGAAAAAAAATTGTATATATATATATAGAAAATATGATAAAGATGTTATTAAATATAAATAAGCACCCACAGAACAAAAGTAATCGTGGGTGCGCTGGTTAACGATTGAATTATAAGGTGCGCGAAGCATGCGGGCGAGGGTTCGAATCCCATCAGCCCCATTCTGTTTTTTTTTTTTACTTTTTCTAGCGAATTGTGCACCCTTTTTTTAATCTCCTTTTTTTAATTAAGGGCGTATTTTACTCCGAATTTTGTACCTGTTTTGACTTTTCCTATTCTTAATTAGTTTAGGGTGACTAACTTTTCTTTCTTTTTTATTTTTAAATTTTCCTATGCTTTAAGACCTTTTCCACTACCCACTTTTATGGGATTTTTTCTTTTAACAAAAGGACGAATTTGATGAAATCATTCTTCTTCTTCTTCTTGTTTCAAAGAGAAAGCAGCCAGCCCAACAACAAACTTCAAGCTTTTTTCTTTTCAAAATAAAAATACAAAAGCAAGGTAATAAGATTTGATGTTTGATTAAAGTTAGATAATGAAAAAAGAGGGTTTGGGAAGGGAATTAGATTTTGAAATTTTCATTGCTTATGGCTAGCACTCTTAAGTCTTAATTCTTAAAATAGATTCCACATACTTTTTTTGTTACTTGATAAATAGGTTTAGACTTTAGAGTCTCACATATTTAGTGTTTTGTGTTTAAAAATATATTTCTTGAATACTTTTGAAATAATTTTTTTTCTTACCAACTTAGTTGATTCAAAAATTAAATTTTAGGATGTATACAAATTGTGCAATTGAAAATTTTGTGCTCATTGACTCATATATTGCTAATTATTGCTTGTGGTGTTGAAAGATCAAACAAATATATTAATTGTTGTTTGGGTTGTTGATAGAAAGTTATAGATTTCAATAAAAATTAATTGAATTATGTGAATTAATTCTATGATAAATTGATTTTTTTACAGAAATTTATCTTTGTAAATTGAGATGGATAAGTATGTCACAAGATCAAAAATTGGGCATCCAAGTTCTAGCTCTACTCATTCATCTACCGCTTCAACCATAGCTCTAAAAATTCAAAGGAAAACATTTATTTCAGATGTTGATTTAGAATCTCTTGAAGTTGATCCGGGAATTAGAAAGCCCATTGCAGAATATAATCCTAATATACGTGATGATATTAGGAGATATTATATTCTTAAAAAGCCTTGCCAACCTAAGGATCATAAATTTCCTAAAACTATGTTTGGGAAGGAAATGCGGCAGTTTTTTCCTGATTGGTTTAATAATCGTAAGTGGTTGGAGTATAGCATAAGAAAAGATGCTGCATTTTGTTTGTGTTGCTACTTGTTTAAAAATGAATGTGAAAGACGTGGAGATGTGGTTGATGTTGCTTTCACAAAGACCGGCTTTAGAGCTTGGAACAAAGCTATTGAAAGATTTAGAGCTCATGTTGGAGATATAAATAGCATCCACAACAAGTGTTTCAACAAGAAGCTTGATTTGATGAATCAATCACAGTCAATACGCACTTCCTTTGATAAAAAGACCAAGAAAGAAAAAAGTGAGTCTCGGCGTCGCTTGAGTGCTTCAGTTGATGTGACAAGATTTCTCTTGAAATTAGGATTATCATTCCGTGGACATGATGAGAGTCGATCTTCTTCAAATAGAGGTATTTTTCTTGAACTTTTGCAATGGTATGGAGATATTAATGAAGATGTTGGAAGCATTATTTTAGAAAAAGCTCCAAAAAATGAAATGATGTGTTCTCCAAGTATTCAAAAGGATATTGTTGATTCTTGTGCTAAGGAAACAATCAAATCTATTCTTGAAGATTTAGATGGGGATTATTTTGGGATACTAGTCGATGAATCAAAGGATGTATCACACAAGGAGCAAATGGCACTTGTTTTGAGATATGTTAACAAAGAAGGAGAAGTGATAGAGCGATTTGTTGGTATTATTCATGTTAGTGATACATCTGCTTGTTCATTAAAGGAAGCAATCTACTCTTTTCTTTCAGATCACTCATTAAGTCCATCCCAAATACGTGGGCAAGGTTATGATGGAGCTAGCAATATGCAAGGACATCTAAATGGTCTTAAAACTTTGATTTTGAATGAGACTCCATCAGCATATTGCATTAATTGTTTTGCCCACCAATTGCAGTTAACATTAGTGGCTCTTGCAAAGAAGGATTCAAATGTGGATGACTTTTTTTGCTTAGTTACTAATGTGTTAAATATTGTTGGAGCATCTTTTAAGCGTAGGGATTTACTTTGGAAACACCAAGCTGAACAGTTAGAGGAGTTGCTTATATCAGGGGAAGTGCATACTTGGCAAGGATTAAATCAAGAATGTGGGCTTCAACGGCCAGGTGATACTCGTTGGGGTTCTCATTATAGAACATTAGATAATCTTATTGTTCTATTTCCATCAGTTATTCATGTGCTTGAATTTACTGGATGCGAGTGTCCAAACCATACTGATAGACTTCTTGCTAAAACTCTTGTGGATACGATTAAGAAATTTGATTTTTCCTTTATGCTGCACTTAATGTGGAAAGTTCTTATGTTGACAAATGAATTGAGCTCCTTATTACAAAGGATGGATCAAGATATTGTCAATGCTGTGGTATTTCTTGCTCTTACAAAGCAAAGATTACAAAATATGAAGGATAATGAATTCGAATCATTAATGGATGATGTCTCTTCTTTTTGTGATAAACATGATATAGTCATTCCGGAGATGGATGCTAGCTACTTTCCTGGGAAGTCAAAGCGTAAAGTTTTTGATGTTACATATTCTCATCTTTTGCGTGTTGAAATATTTTATGCTGTTATTGATTTGCATCTTCAAGAGCTTAATAATCGTTTTGAATCTGTGAGTACTGACCTACTTCTCGGTATGGCTAGTTTGAATCCAATTAATTCATTTGGTAGTTTTGATAAGGGTAAGATAATGAGGTTGGCTGAATATTATATGAATGAGTTTGATAGCAACAAGCTTCGAGATCTCAGTTTTCAGCTTGATAGCTTTATAGTTTATGCTAGTGGTTCTGACAAGAGGTTCTTCAACTTGAAGGGAATTAGTGATCTTGCTAAAGTATTGGTCAAGTCAGAACTGTATCAAATTTGGCCACTTGTTTATTTGCTTATCAAGTTGACTCCCATTCTTCTCGTTGCTACTGCTTTTGTGGAACGAGCTTTCTCATCCATGAAGTACATTAAAAAGGAACTTCGTAATAGTATTGATGATGAATTTTTGAATGGTTGTTTAGTTTGCTATGTAGAGCGTGAGATATTCGCAAATGTAAGCAATGATGATATCATTTATCGTTTTCAACATATGAAAAGCCGTCGAGCACAATTATGACTTTAAGACTAGAAGTCTCTTTTTGTAATGATAATATTACTAGTAGGTCATTGTGACTTATAACTAGAGGTTGTTTCTTATGATGATAATATTAATCGTTGTGTTATTTTTTTTATTAAAGAGTTTGAGTTAGTATACGTTTACTTTTTTTATTAAAGAGTTTGAGTTAGTATACGTTTACACTATGTGATTGCTAACAGGTTTATGTTAAAGGAAGTGAGCACCCACAACCTTTAAATCCTGGATCCGCCACTGGTTAGATTACTGCACGCGACGGTTGACACCTGAACTGGAAGTCGTGTCTTTGATTACGTCAAACCATCAAGTAGTTCCTCTCGTGAATCTTAAGTTGCCTAGAGGAATAGGATATAATCTTACCTTTATGAATCAACACACAACCAAGCCTGACTCTGGAGGAATCACAATAAACGACAAAATCTTTTGTACCAACTGGTAGGGTCAACACTGGAGCAGTAGTTAACTGAGTTTTCAATTCTTGGAATCTTGGCGCATAAGTTTCAGACCATTGAAAACTTAATTGTTTTCTAAGTCAACTTAGTCAACGGGGATGAAATAGATGAAAACTCCTCGACAAACCTTTTGTAGTAACCATCCAATCCCACTAAACTCATTATATCAGTTGGAGAGGTGGGTCTGGGCCAATTTTGAACTGCCTCAATTTTTTGAGTGTCAACTCGAATTCCTTTGCTAGACACAATATGGCTTAAGAATGGCACAGATTCAAGCCTGAACTCACACTTAGAAAACTTGGCAAATAATTCTTGATCATTGAGAGTTTGGAGGATAATTCTGAGATGATTGGCATGATCATCCTCATTCTTCGAGTAGATCAGGATGTCGTCGATGAATACAATAAAAAAACATATCTGGATACTTCTTAAATACTTTGTTCAAGAGATCAATGAATGTTGCAGGAGCGTTAGTCAAATCAAATGACATACCAAGGAACTCATAATGACCATAACGGGTTATGAATGTTGTCTTAGGGATGTCACTTTTAACTACTGATAGCCAGATTTAAGGCCTATCTTAGAAAAGAAAGTGGTACCCTAAAGTTGGTCGAAAAGGTTATCAATCCTCAAAAGGGGAAACTTATTCTTTTCGGTGACCTTGTTCAATTGGCGGTAATCGATACACATCATAAGGGAACCATCTTTCTTCCTCATGAATAAGACCAGAGCGCCCCAAGGTGAGACACTCGTTCAGATGAAACCCTTATCAAGAAGATCTCTTTACTGCTCTTTTAACTCAACTGGAGTCATTTTATATGGCAGAACAGAAATGGGTAGAGTATTAGAAAGGATATATGTTTCAAACTCTATGTCTCTCTAAGGAGGGACTCCGAGAAGATCGTTTGGAAAGACCTCTAGAAACTCACTTATAACTGGAACTGACAAAATAGGCGGGGTCTCAACACTAGAGTCATTAACTCGGACTAAGTGATATATGCACCCCTTAGAAACTAACTTTCTAGCCTTAAGGTATGAAATAAAATGACCTTTAGGCACTGCTCAACTACTCCTCCACTCTAAAACTGGATCATTAGAAAACTGAAACTTGACTACTCGAGGTCTAAAATCGACTGAGGCATAACAAGCATGAAGCCAATTCATACCTAGAATGACATCAAAATCCACCATGTCTGGCTCAACTAAGTCAATCATGATGTATTTGTGATAGACACAGATGTTACAATCATAATAGACTTTTTCTACTAGAATAGACTCACCAAGAGGTGTGAAAACACTGAAGGGCTCCAAAAGTTGTTCGGGGGAAATGCCGAACTTTATGGCTTCATAAAGAGTCACAAAAGGTAAACTCGCACCCGAATCAAGTAAGACATACACGTCAATATAAAAGACTTTAGGTGTACCAGTGAAAACATCTGGCAAGTTCTCCTGATCCTGGCGACTAGCCATAGCATACAGATGGTTCGCTCCTCTGTCTGTCCCTAATATAGCTCCTTTCAGAGCAACTCTGTCTCCTGGAGCCACTGAAGAAGATTGACCTCTGTTGCCCCCATTACCCTACCTATTCTTTAGGTAATCTCTCATAAAATAACCCATCTGACCATACTTGAAGTAGCCATTGGAGACATCATGACATTCTCTTGGATGGGTCCTTCCACACTTAGCATAAAGTGAGCTCCGAAACCCTTGTGTTATACTACCCTAATACTGAGTACCCTGAGATCTGAAATCCTGAGAACTTAGATTCTTGTGATCACTCTTATTTCTTGGTGCAGGTGCACTAGTTAATGATTGAGCAATTCCAAATGACCTTTGTTGGAAAGATGACCAATGCCCATTCCCGGCCTTTTGCTGGCCAGGCTCAGGATTTGGTGTCTTAGCCCTCTAGTTGTGGGACCCTTCCCTGTCTTTCAACTTTTCCTCCTCTACCTATTGTACATGAATCATAAGCCTAGATATGTCCATGTCTCCTATCAACATAGCTTCTCTCCCCTCCTTATTAGATAAACGGGATAGCCCAGACACAACCAAACTCATTCCACATCTCATATAAGCCACCATCTCCGGTGCATAGCAGGAAAGTTGAGTGAACTTGAGACTATACTCTTGCACACTCATAGACTCCTGCTTCATATTAAGAAACTCTCTTACCTTTTCATCCCTTAGCTCTCGGGGAAAGAAGCGCCCCAAGAAAGCATCATCAAAGACAGCCAAACTCAAAAGTGATGATTTATCTGCCTGTTCTTATTCCACTAATCATAACATATCCTAGAAACACCTTTAAGCTTATATGAGGCTAAATTCACATGCTCTGTATTAGAAAAACACATGACCTCAAACACCTTCTAAAGCTTTTCTACAAAGTTCTTTGGATACTAAGTGACCTTTCACCCAGTGAACTCATGTGGATTGATTCTCAATAATTCACTGATTCTAGATGTATCATCTACATTCTGACGACCTACTACTTGTTGACCAACCTGATTTTCCACAACCTAAGTCAACATCTCAATAACATTCCTAAACTCAGCATTAGAGATATCACCATGTGGGGGTTGCACTTCTAGTACATTGGGAGCTTCTTGACCTTGAGGGTTAGCATTTCTCCTAGTAGGACGTCCTCAAACTGCACTTCGTGGATGCATGATCTGAAAAGAAATGCATAGGCACAAGTTAGAGGAAACTTTTATAGAGTTGAACTCTACCACACAAACAAGAGTAAGAAAAAAGTGAAATGTTCCTAAATGTTGTAACCTCCCAATTATAGATGTGACACACTTCATACCGATACGAAGGACTCTACAGACATGACTTCATATACACCCTCGAACTATTAAACCATGTGCTCTAATACAAAGTTTATCACGCCCCCAGCCTACACCCTGGACGTGCCGACACTCGAGTACCATTTCTGATCCCTAAGCGAACGCTTGGTATGGATGACTGTATAGCGGAAGACTTACTCAAACATAAAAAAGTTTTATAAAAAGAATTTAGAGCATTCAAACTAAAGTAAATACTTAACACAAATTTTCTGACAATACTTAAGTGCAATAATAATAATACTTTGCAAAACAATCTCAAAACGTCTCAAACAAAAAGGGAAATACCGAGGGACTCATAAACTCTAACTATTTACGAACCCTCTAATACTAGGATATAATTCGAAACAAGACCCACGACAACTCAACAATAACATGAAAGTAAATTGTGAAATCCTCTGAAAATCAAGGAGGCTCACCAAAGTTGTCTGAAGTGCAAAATGATCTCAACAAAACGCCTATTGATGATCTTGAACACCTCTATCTTCATCATAAAATATGCATGTCGAATGATATCAGTACATTGAATGTACGAGTATGTAATATAGTTGAATAGAAAACAACTGAATGAAAAGACTACAATACATGTAGATATATACTCAACTGAATGTAAAGAAATAAAGGAGTGAAATCATTAAAACTTTACAAATATATTTTCTCATTCTCTGAACTTTAACATAATAAGTGATATATGAAAATCCACTTTAACTCTACTGGGAGATTCTCTAACTGACAACCATCATTATGAGCTAAGTGATGATACAACATCTTGTCAGAACTGTCCTATATCGTGTCGGGATATAGAACACCTCAAATAAGTGGATCCACTAAGCTATGCCCGAAGGCTCTAAGGATTTGTCTAAAAATTATGATCATGTATCCATGTGTAAAGACATGGTTTATAGGGGTTTGATTTTCTGAACTCTCCCCATTAACGGTGCTCAATACTACTCCCAATAATATTTACTTTTTCTAAATGTATAAAAACATTACTCTTTTTCTGGTTTGAGATAATTGCTCAAACTATCCTCTAAAAAAAGGTAGCTGCTCTGAATTAACTCTGAACTCATTACTCGTTTAGAAAACAAAGTTTCTTTTTTCTCAATGTAAAAATGATAAATTTGGAAATCAATAATTCCCGTAAGATTTACTCAAAATGTCTCTTTAAACTTTCTTTAAAAACTCTTCTTTACTTTCTTAGAATATCAATTAAAGATATTTGTACGGTTAAAAAGATTTTCATCAATAACTCAATGAATACTCAAATAATAGGATCAATGTTGAAAAATAGGCATGAATAATAAGCTCAAAAATCTCAATGCATAATATATGACAACTCAAAAATTAGGAATAGGAACTCAGAATTCAACAACAAACTCATCTCAAGATATATCAAAACTAAGGATGTAACCCAAGATTATGCTTTACTAATAGAAATTAGATGCAGGGTGTGAGGACGAACTCAGTCCATCACTATAATAGCCTTACATACCTGGGAAGAACAAAGTTCTTGGCAAAATCGATGAAATTTGAAGAACGATAGAAAACCCTAGCTTTTCTTCTCTTGAATCCTTGCTCTAAGTTTGAAGTGCTGATGAATGTAAAATATTGTTTTAACACTATTTATACCTTAATTAGGTGGGAAAAAAAGGTCGTGGTTTAGGCTTAGAAAGGTTGAGAAAAGACTAAACTATCCTTCTTAAAATTGGCGAAAAAACCTTCTACAGGTCGTGGTTTGACCCATGGACCATAGATCCCATCCGTGGATTCTATATTGAGTTTTTAGGCTCAAAAGTCCATTTACGGGTCCAAATGATGGCCCATAGGTGGACTTACAACCCAACGGTTGGATCTGTAAGATTTGGGTAACGAAAATTGAACCTTAGTACTCTATCGATGACCTGAAAGGATGGGTCGTCATTCAAACTACGACCCGTTGGTTGGGATCGTCATTCATAGACTCAGAAAACTCTGGTTTGACAGTCTTTGGTAAGACAGTCATATTTTTTTACAATGAACATGAAATTAGGCAATCTTGGTGGCGTTGGAAGAGGACTCAAAGTCCTTTAATTTGGTAGGTCATAGGCCACCTAATTCATTATGTACTGGGAGATATAATCGTTTGAAGTTGACCTAAGTAGAATCTTATGTCAAAACATAATAAGAAATGAAGCGTTTAACTGAACTTTGTGCTAGGGGTTCTTGTGACTTTAAGTCATATCCAAATCCATTCAAACACCAAATAAATGACCCTTACACATATGAGTAACTTAAGAATCACCCAATTCAATTTTACATGCAATTAAAGAATGGTTCGGGATTTTGTTTAGATTTTTTTGGGGTGTTACACCTAGCTTCTAATCGATCCCTTGTAAGTAGCATGCTTTGTAGAGCTAAGTATAAGATGAAAATCCACTTAGGGAAGGCTGCATTGTTACAAGTGAGTCTCCTCCATTCCATCTTCTGGTAGTCTCCTTTAATGAATTGATAAAGCGGTTTTATAGAGAATTTGTCAATGTGTTCGACATATTCCTAATTCCAGCCAATAATCTCCAATTCTTTGTGCACCTGTAGTATCTTCCCCAACCACCCATGAAGCTTGAGGTGCTAGGACACCCCCACAGAGTCCCTTATTTCCCATAATACATGTGGATCCACTTCACCCATAGTCTATATTTTTTAGTACTCAAATTCCATAGTAACTTGTTTATTGCAGCTTTATTCCATGTTTGAATATCCTATAAATTGAGGGGCCCTACAAATTTAGGTCTACATAGTTGCTCCCATGCAATTAGTGCCTTTCTAGATGCATTTATTCCTCTTGTCCATAAAAAGGTCTTGCATAATGTTTCAATACATTTGACAACTTTCTTGGGAACTATAAATACCTGAATGGAGAATAAGACACTCATAATCAGCTGAGTCCTTCCTGCATAAGAGACAAATCTGGAAGTCCAGCTCTGTATTCAACTCATGATCTTATCAACAATGGCTGGTATTGTAGAATAGACACTCTCTTAGTACTTAGGACTCCTAAGTACCGAAAAGCTAGGTATCCTTGTGAGAATCCTAGTTCATGAAGGATTTCAGTTTGTATAATGGTTGGCACACCTCTAAAATAAATGGAACTCTTATCCGGATTTACAACTACACCAGAAGCTAGGGAGAACTCTTGGAAAAGACCAAACATCAGCTCAACCGATATAGTGTCTCCTCTACTAAACAACAAAAGATCATCAGCAAGAATGAGTTGCACTATCTGCATTCTTTCACACTTTGGGTGGAAATTGAAGTTAGGATCATGCTTCAGTTTCTTGAGCAGCCTTGTGAAATTGGATAAAGCAAATACATTTTTAATATAACTTTCAGCAGAGCTAAAATAAACAAAAATCAATCTTGACATATAATTTTTTTAAGGCATACATAGCATTTTAATCAAAATGAAAAAATAGGGGAAGAAAAGGGTGAGCATCATATGTTGTCAGACAGTGAATGGGGTGCTTCGGTCGATGGTCTATCTTCCAACAACGATGAACTCGAGCAAGCTTAAAAACAGAGTTTCGGCCAAGATCGAAAGAAAATGCAAAGAAAATATTTAGAGCAAAGAACAAAGGTTAAAAGTGTTATGGAGGCAAAAAAAACTTGGTTAAAAAATGAGTGCAAAGACTGATTTTTATTATGGAAAATTGAGACTTCTCTGATTGATTTTTGGGCGGGACTTTGGGGGGCATTTAATGACAAAAATTATCATTTGAATTTTGAATGTTGGAAGTTATTTTTAGTAGATAACAAAAAGGCAGAAAAGGCAGAAATTTAAGCCAAAAATGGCAAAAAAGAAAGTGAAAATCGAAAGGAGGAAAGATCTTCCCTTACCCATTCTCCCCAAAGAGCGATTTGCTGCAGAAAACCAACTTGAAATAGTCATTCAAGCTTTAATTTTAGACAAATAGGTCAAGCTTTATCCCAAAACAAAGATGGAGCCAAAATATTATTTTGTTGTTACAGAGAACGAAAGCGACATTGAGGAAGAGAAAGGGGTAAATAAATTTAGGGCTGAAAAATTGGAATGAAATTGGGTTGAGTTGGTCAAAATTATTGAACCTTTACCTTTCTTTCTTTCATTTATTTTGGGCTTCTAACTTAATAACTAAAACAATATATATTATATGATGACAAATGCTAATTCACAAAATTAAATTATAAAATATAGATACAAAATATGAACTTATAATTAATTTAATAATTGTGAAACTTTAAATAAGGTGATTAAGAAAAGAGGGGTCAAAAGTGATAGTAATAATAATAATAATAATAATTTTAATAATAAAACACATAATTTTAGTATAAGTATAGAAATGTGACACAACGATAACAATAGTAACAATAAATAGTCATCGTAGTAAAAATTAGTTGTGAAAAAATATATTTGGATTCGTTATTGATTTAAAAGCTCAGAAACAATAAATTCTAAGAAATAATGGTGGTCAAAATTGGGTGTCATCATATATAATAATTAGGTGGTCCATGACCTATCAAATTAAATGTCTATGAGTTTTCTTTCCAAATCCACCAAGTTTGTCTCATTTAGAGTTCAGAGTAAAAAGTTATGATTGTTTTATCAGAAACAATCATAAAAGAATTTTCAGAGTCAGTAATTATGAACTTTATCTACAGGTCGTAAATTGAAGTACTACCTGTGTTGTTCACTTGTTAAAAAAATCTTTTGAAAGTCATTTTTTGGGTATAATTTGGGCCTGTAGAATGAAGTTCTGAATTCTATTTTTGGGCTTGATTTCCACATATCTGATTATTCTCATAAATCCAATTATAGGACGTAATTTAGGCCCATAGAATGAACTTTAGAAAACTCAAAATTTCAGTCTGACTTCCACGGATGGGATCTATGGACTGTAGATGGCATCGTGAAAGGTTTTTGACAGTTTTTTAATTGGTGGTTTCTTTTGTCTTTTTTCGCTTTTCCTAAGTCTAACCCAGGACATTACACATATTCTAAAAGGGTTTTCATGCTCAAGACTCAGTTCCTACACTCTTAACTCCTTCAAACTTAGAAACTACCATAAGCATGGCAGAAGCTAGGGTTTCAAGTCTTTCAAACAAGTTCTTCTTTCAAATCTCAATCTCTTAGGTATGTAAGGGTTCAATGAGAGTATCACTTCATCATGCCTAAAGTATTTTTTATTTTCAAGAATTCTTCAATATCATTAGAAGCAAAGCTAGGGCCATTTTTATGAACTTATGATATTCTTCATTAATTCATATTTTCATCATTTTACTTTGATTTTAAAAAATTTATTGTACTGATTTAACATGTTTTTCATGGTTCCTTAAAGATTCATGACTTTTAAGCATGAAGATAGTATGATATGAATTTCAACCTAAATTCAGGTTACTTTAGATATGACTTTTAAGCTTAGTCTCACATATGATTCAAATTGTTAAGTAATATTCATACCTATGAGAATTATATGAATATATGTAGTTTTGTAAGGACTATTTAGTACCAAAAGGATGCGGGTTTGGAAACCCAAGTCCCATAATATGTGCCAGCGTAGGATGATGTTTCACCTCTTTTTCAGTTGACTTTTAGCCCTGAGAGACTCAGATTATTGAATCTGTATAGATATAATATGGTCCTATACTCTGGCAAGATATAGGGCAACACTACCAACTGGTTTAGTTGTTGGACATCATGAGCTCACATGGTGTATGTCGGTTATAAGATACTCCTTAGTTTATACACCTTTTTATGATATGCTCCTAACTTTATTTGATTCACTTTAAATATGCTACCACTATAATTTGGCTAATGAAATAGACTCATCTCTATATATGCTTTTGAAACAAAATTCAGAATGTTATTTAAATATGAACTCCAACTGTTTTATTCTTAAGTTCTTTCACTATGTATATGATTTTGAGAATCTTATTTTACTGTCCTCGTTATACCATTTTACGATTATTCTAGAGTCCCTTTGTCACGATTTGAGCCTAAACCCTGGACGTAGCCGGCACTGAAGAACCATTATTGGTCCCAAGCGAACCCTCATCTTGGCTAACTACAAGCGGAAGACTAACTGAAGCATACATACTCATCAAATTGAAAGGAACATAACATTTAAAAACAGTTTATTGAATCTCAAAATTGAACTGAATATACTAAGTATGAAACATAAATTTTAAATAAAACTTCTGAAACTGAAAGACTCTCTAAAATTGTCTATCTATGAAACCTCTAATGCATATAGATGAGTGTCGGGACAAGACCCACGACTACTCAAAATGTTACTAATACTAACAACTCATAAAACTGGAGTCCTCCGGAAGCAAAGAGGTCTTACTCAAAAGTTGGCGAGCAAACTGAATGATCTCTACAGACTCTTGTTGAGGATCCTAAGAATCTGTATCAACATCATTAAAAGATGCAGGTCTAATGACGCCAGTACATTGAATAAACGAGTATGTAATATAGCTTAATAACAAATAACTGAACTAATAAGAATGCAATAGATAACACATAAACTCAACTGAATGTAAAGGATTAAAGGAATGAAATCATTTGAAACTTTACAAATACACTTATTCACCTCTGAAACTCAACATAAAAAGTGATATAATAAAAATACACTTTTAACTCTATTTGGGAGATTCTCTAACTGACAACCACCATTATGAGCTACATGATGATAAATCATCTCGCCCACGCTGCCAGAACTGTCCCTTACCTAGTCGGGGTATAGAACACCTCAACTAAGAGGATCCACTAAGTTGTACTTGAAAGCAATAAGGAGTCATCTAAAAAGTATGATCATTTACCCATGTTGGCATACATCGTTTACGAGGATTTTGAGTTATCTGAACTCATCCCCATATCGGTGCTCAATACTACTCCCAATAATATATATACTCATGCTCAAATGTATAATACATACTCTTTCTCTAGTTTTAGATAATTGCTCAAACTATCCTCTCAAAAGAGGTAACTACTCTGAAATATCTCTGAACTCATAAACTCGTTTAGAAATCAAAGTTTCTCCTTGCTCAAAATAATACTCTCTTTATTCATATAAAAATGAAACATTTGGGAAATACTTAGTTCTCTTATACTCTTTCTCAAACTACTTTTTACTTCCTCAAAAACTCAGATTAAAATACAATTGTTGGCTTTAAAAGATTCTCATAATTTATAATTCAAAATAGGGTTCATGCTGAAATATATACATGAACGAATCAACTCAAGGATCTCAATAACAATATAGAAAACTCAATACTGAGAACTCAACGATACTACTCATCTCAAGAATACTCAATTCATACGGTTCATGTGGAAATATGGACATGAAAGAATCAACTCAAGGACCTCAATAACAATATAAAAACTAGGTACTCAGAATTCAATAAAAGCTCCTGAACTTTTCTCTTAAACTCACTTTAGTTTTGAATAAAGATTAAGACATGTGATTAGAACATGTAGGAACTCTCAAGGAAGATTGGATCCTTTAAGAGCAAATGCAAAGAAAGGAAACATATCCACAACCTAAAGGAATATGTGCCAGATGAAACAAGAAAAAATTGGCTCAGCGACTCCTGGCATACTGGTGGTGCACCGCACCACGCCCTAAAGTGTTAGGGCTGGATTTGGGAATACTATTGGCACGTCCCCCCAGCACTCCTGGCGTACTGGTGGCACGTAGCCCCAACCCTTCCCCACCGCCTTCAACGAACTTTTTTGATAAGATTCAAGCTTCAAACAAGGTTAGAATTGGAGAATTTCTCCTAAAATCTTCTTGTACTCAAACCCGCCACTATTACATGAGAATTTCACACAATCGTTTTAAGAAACACAACTCATACTAAAGATCCTCAACCCAAAAAACTCATAACCTCCATTGTTAAAAAAATGAAACTAAAATCAAGAACTACTCAAGAATCTTTTAGATACAACAATTTCATGGATGAATTAGATGTATGGCAAGAAGGTTAACATGTCCAACACTATGATAAGCCTTACATACCTGGAAACAACAATGTTATTGGCAAAAATCGACGTGATATTGACAAACACTCAAAACCTAGCTCTTTCTCCTCTTGAACTCTTCTATTTTTTTCTAAGTGTTTAGGAACGACCAAGAATAGTTTAGCATCTGATTAGACCCTTAATTGGGTGGGGGAAACGTTCTAGGCCAAGTGCAAAAAGGGAAAAGACCAAAATACCCTTTTCTAAAACGAATGAGATGCATTAACTAGAGAGGCTTCACTCAAACAGGCATAAATTTTTACACCGAGCACAAAATTAGGCAAATTTGGCGGCGTTGGAAAGAGGACTCAAATACCTTCAATTTGGTAGGGACCACCTAATTCTTTATGAGTTAAATGATATGGTCGTTTGAGGTTGACCCAAGTAAAACCTCATATGGTCTCTACTTGATATCCACACTTAAAATCTTGATTAATCCTTGAGAGATCACGCATATCCAAGTCATAACTCTTGAATTCATAATTCAAATTCAAGATAGAGTTTAGAGTAAAGTTTGAGAAAGTTTTTTGAGTCATTTTGAGAAGACTTTTACAATCTTTTAAAACTTGTTTTCAGACTTGAGTACTTGAGTATGAGGATGAGGAGAGTTGAGTTCATTTTTTTCAAAATAATTTTAAGGGAACTAAGTATTCCCAAGTGTAAATGTTTTTACATTTAAAATGAGAAAAAATCTTTATTTTCCAAATGAGTTCATAAGATCATTTTTTAGCACTATCTCTTTTAAGAAAACCTTTTGAGTAATAATCTCAAAGTTTGAGGATGAGGAATGTTTTTAATCATATGATCATGATTTATATTATTGGGAGTAGTATTGAGCACTAATATGGGGACGAGTACAGACAACTCAAAGTCCTCATAAACCATGTACGCCAACATGGGTAAAGGGTCATACTTTTTAAATGATTCATTATTAATTTTAAGCATAGCTTAATGGATCCACTTAGTTGAGGATATCCTATACTCCGGCAAGGTATAGGACAGTTCTGGTAGTGTGGGCGAGACGTTGTATAATCACATAGCTCATAGTGATGGTTGTCGATTAGAGAATCTCCCAAATAAGAGTAAAAGAGTTATTATTATATATTTAAATACATTGAGTTATTATCTATTGTTTCAAAAGCTTTCTTTATAATCTATCTTTATTGTTGCTTTTATATTGAACTGAGTTGAGTATCTCTGAGTTTGAATATCTTTGAGTATATTTGAGTATCCTTGAGTTGAGTTGATTTGAGATGAGGTGAGTATGTTCTTCTTTTTTATCTAGTCAAGATTATGTCTCTGCTTTAGAGTTCCCCTTGCATGCTTGTACATTCCATGTACTGACGTCATTTGGCCGGCGTCATTCATGATGCAGATACAAGCAACTAGGGTCATCAACAGGCGTTCCGTCTATACCATTTGCAGTTCGAGTTAGTTTTGGTGACCCTCCTTGCTTTGGAGGGTTCCATATTTACTTTCAATCGTATTAGGATGTCATGGATCTTATCCCAACTTCCATCATAGTTGTTAGAGGCTTCATAGACTGTAGAGTTTTGAGAAGACTATTTCATTTTCAATTTTAATGTTCTAGACTTGAGTTGCCTCTTTTGGCCAGTTGAATGTTTATAAATATTCTAAGTTATTTATTTTGAGACTTTTGAGAAACCTTTACTTTTAAGTGCATATATAGTTGAGTAAGTCTTTCGCTGAGTATTAAGCTAGGCCAAGGGTTCCCTTGGGGACCAGCAATGGTTCTCAGTGCCAGTTACGCCAGGGTGTAGACTCGGGGAGTGACATTGAGCCTACACCCTAGACGTGGTCGGCACTTGAGAACCATTGTTGGTCCCCGCGTGAACCCTCATCCTGGTTGACTACAAGCGGAAGACTAACTCAAGCATACACAAGCATCAAACTGAAAGAAATGTTAAATTAATTGTTTCTTTAAATCTCAAAACTCTCTAAATATAGTAAGTATGAACATAGGTTTTAAATAAAACATTTGTAATTAAAAGACTCTCCAAAACTTTCTATCTATGAAACAGCTACTGTATAAATATGAGTGTCGGAACAAGACCCACATCTCCTTAAAAGACTAATATCAATTACTCACAAAACTGGAGTCCTCCGAAAGCAAGGAGTCTTCACTCAAAAGTTGACGAGCAGAAGAAGTGATCTGCACAGACTCTTGTTAAGGATCTTAAGTACTTGTATTTATATCATTAAAAGATGTAGGCCGAATGACATTAGTACATTGAATGTACAAGTATGTAATATAGTTGAATAACAATTAACTAAATGAAAGGACTGCAATAGATATAGATATATACTCAACTGAATGTAAAGAAATAAAGAAATGGAACCATTAAAAATTTACAAAAATACTTACTCATCTCAGAACTCAACACATTAAGTGATATAATAAAAATACACTTTTAACTCTATTTGGGAGATTCTCTAACCGACAACCATCACTATGAGCTACGTGAAGCAACAGTGTTTCGTCCACACTGCAAGAGATGTCCTATTCCTTGCCAGGGTATAGAACACCTCAACTAAGTGGATCTACTAAGCTATGCTCTAAAGTAATAAGGAGACATCTAAAAAGTACGATACATGGTTTATGAGGAATGTGAGTTTTCTAAACTCATCCACATAACGGTGCTCAATACTACTCCTAATAAATATATATACCCATGGTCAAGTGTATAAAATAAACTCTTTATCAATTTGAGGTAATTACTCAAAATATCCTCTAAAAGAGGTAAATGCTCTGAAATAACGTTGAACTCATTACTTGTTTAGAAATCAAAACTTCTCTTTTCTTAATGTAAAAATGATAGATTTGGGGATCAATAGTTCCTTTAAGCTTTTGTAACGACCCGAACCACTGTTAACTTGGAAAGGAAAATGTCAGGAAAACTAGGTCTCGCAACCCACCAGATCAGGCCAGATACCGCCAGGGTGGTGGCACTCTAGCGAGATAAGTCTCCGCCAGAGTGGGATGGGAGAGACAAAATGTAAATAATGTGAAGTCTGGTTTTTCTCCTTTTTTCCAAAAACACCAAAAAGAGGCGTGAATCACCCCAAAAACCCTCAAAAGGCTGCTCTAGGCTTGGGAAGGAAGAATGAAGAGATTTCTAAAGTAAGAAGGTTGATAGCATGTGGATTTTTGGACAAATCGACCATCTCGATTCTCGAAAACCAAGACTGAAGCTAAAATCCCTATACAGTAGCTTGGCGCCCAGGTAGGCTAGGTTTATTTAATTGAGTAGTTATAAATCTGTTTTTTCACTGCGTAGTATAGTGGTAATTGACGGTATAAGTCATGCGTAGGCTTTCGTACACCGAAAGGGATGTTTAGACGTGTATTCCTAAGTGTTACATCAGACGTATAATGTAGGAGGAAGCTCTATCCCATGAACTAGGGTTATGTGATGGTTGATTTCCTGTTGTGTGACATAAACTTCTTAAGGTTTTCATGATATACATACATGTATGGAATCAGGGATGTTGTGGATCGTACCTAATGAAAAGACTAAGTATGTACAATTGTATGACATGAACCTAATACTTGATTGTATGGGTATAAATATGTGTGTTATGGATGTGATTGTGATTATTAGATCGAGTGTCACGTACTGACACACTAACATGCATTGGATCAGGTGTCATATACTGACACACTAACATGCATTGGATCAGGTGTCACCTTTCGGCATGCTAGCATGCATTGGATCAGGTGTCATGTATTCACACATATATATGCATTGGATCGGATGTCACGTTCCAGCATACTAATATTTTGGGTATGGGTTCCATAAGAGGACCACTTGTGAATGATAGTTTCATATCTACCTGTTATTGATAATGTGGAATTGAAGATTGCTCCTGAAAAAGATAATTGGATTGTACATTATGATCATATATGTGTATTATTGAGAATGCGGTATGGTGAGTGATAACTAAGGGTCCGGGTGTTATCTTTGCTATTAGAAAGTGGTTAGGTATACCATCATTGAGGATTGGGGTGGTATTAAGTCGTAGTGTTAATAGTTGGGATTTTACCCCAGAAAGGGAGTAGTATTGAAAAGGGTAACAAGCCTTAATAAAAAATACCATGGGGTTACAGGTTGTGTGGTGACGTGGGAAAAGTTTGAGCATGTTGTGAGTCGCTTGGGTCGGGTTGGTAGTGGATATATCCGGAAACTCCTCTAAGAGATAAAAGGGTTATACTCTAGTGTGCTAGTAGAATATTAATATCTGGAATGGTAAGGATAGGAAAATATAAAGGTGGAGGAAGGAATAGTCTTATTGCATGATTCTTGCTAGTCAATGTCTTATATTATGCGGTGGGTATCGGGTTGACCGATGATGCCTACAAGTACGTGTGGTTGTACTGATACTGTAACAACCCGAGAGCACCCCATAGTCGTTACCGGTGTATTCGACCTCTCGAAGGTCTTATACAAGCCCTTAGCATTCGTCATAGCATTTATCATAGAAAAATAGCGGAAAATTTAAAACTTTTCATAATATATCACAAGACTTAAAAGTCACCTCATTAAAACCCTTAATACAAAATCGGAATACTACGTCTCAAGGTAGCTATCTTAAAACACGACTACAACACAATAGGGACACAGCCCTTACAATACAATAGAACTACTATCTAGTACATTACTTAAGGAAACTCTTTAACATAAAGGTCCTTGAGTTTTTAAGGACATACCCGAACTTGGGAATAGTAAGCCAAGCTCATCACTTCTAGGAAAAGCCCTTTAGCCACCACCACCTACACTTGGTGTAAAAAGATGAAGAAGAATGGTGTTAGTACAAGAATGCACTAAGTATGATAACCATTCAAAAACATGCTTTTAAAAGGACATTTAGTTGGAAACCATGCATTATGCCTTTTTAGAGAAACTTCAAGAACATTTAGTTCCATAGGAACAACATACATCATCATACACATGGAAACCATTCATAATAGCACATAAAGCCACTTATAACATTTTAGGCACATTCAATGCATACAATACATTACCTTTTTCTTTATCTTAACTCTTTTCCTCAAACAACCCTTAGGGAATACTTGGTGTAATGTATCACCTTAAGGTTACCTAGGGTGAACTTACATATAGCCTTCATCAATCCAACCACATATAGTCATAGAGTCATAAGCATACCATAAGACATAGTCTTCACATAGGAACCATCACCTAAGACAACCCCCAAGTCAC
>JAJOOR010019175.1:0-34903 GCA_036250505.1 Solanum acaule
ATGTCCTTTCTAGCATGTTTTGCATATTCTCATACTTAGTACGTGTGTTGTACTAACCCCTTTCTTCTATTTTACTACAAGTGTAGGTTGTGGTAACTCGGAGGAGATTGTGCTTTGGAGTTGCTTGGATTGCTTCACTCTTCCAAGTCTTTGGTATGTCCTCAAGATTCGACGACTATGTTTAGAAGTTTCTTACTCATTGTAATAGACACTTAAGTTTCATTTCATTTGTAAAGGGCCGTGTCCCTTAGTACCTTTTAAGTTCTAGTCTAAGATTGGCTAAAGAGACTTAGTAGTTCAGCTTGCTTATTGATGTTTTCAAATGTTGATGACTCTTGAAGTCCTATGGTTTTATTGAATAAAAGTTTTAAATTCATAGTGATTTTTATGATCTATGTGATGAATGAATGCTAAGGCTTGTATAAGACCTCCGAGAGGTAGAATACGCATGTAACGGCTACGGGGTGCTCTCGGGTTGTTACAGGTAGAGCCTTAAGCTCCAATTTCAGAGCCTTCTCAACAAACGGTCTTGCAGGTGGAGAGTCGCGACTCTTTATGTCTAACTCCAATCTCTTTGGTTTTGAATGGAATTCGAACCTATCAAGTACGGCAACCAATTCATCATAGTCTTCAATAGCATCACCCTTAAAATTCATCATTACCGCTGCTAGTGCATCAACACCCAACCTCTCTTCAATAGACACCTCAGAACCACTCTCTACAATATGATTCACCACTGATACCGATTTGAGCTCACTACTGTGTTTCATGGATTTGCAAATGTTGGAAGTTACCTCTTCATTGTTCAATCGAAACTTCATCTGCCCTTTCTCCATATCAACCAAGGCACGCCCAGTGGCTAGGAATGGTCTCCCAAGGATAATGGGCTGGAAAGATAAAACACTACACTTTCACTAGCACATCTTGGAGCACACCAATGGGCTTCTTCACAGTTCTATCGGCCATAAGCAATTGCATCGCAGTCGGTTTTGTATCCCCCAAACCTAACTTCTTGTAAGTAGACAATGGCATTAGATTGATGCTAGGACCCAAATCGTCAACGCCTTTGCAAAATGTAGCAACCCAATGGTACAAAGAATAGTGAAAGCACCAGGATCCCCCTTCTTCTGCACAAGGGACCTTTTAGCAATAACACTACAATGTTGCAACTTATCATCATCTTCAAAACTCACGGCCCGCTTCTTAGTTACCAAGTCCTTCATAAAATTCGCATACCCAGGCATTTGCTATAATGCTTCTATCAATGGCACATTGATGGAAAGTTGCTTGAACATACTAATAAACCTGCGGTATTTGCTTTCTTCAGTCTTCTTCACTAGCCTCTGTGGGAAAGGAAGTGGAGGTCTAGGCATGGGAACAACTTTTTAGGTTATCTCCACTTCCTTCTCTGTCGCATTCTCAGACTCCTCATTTACCTCAATCAGATCATCATTTTTACTAGCCTCAACTTCAACCCCAAATGGCATAGGTGGATCAATGGTCTGCTTACCCCCTAGAGTAGTGACTACCATACAATGCCCATCATTCTTTGGATTTTGGATGGTGTTGCTTGGAAGTGTGCCAGGTTGACGTGGGTTTACTGTAGTAGACAACTGACAAGTCATTTCGCATCTCCTTCACATTCTTATCAGTCAAATCAAACCTCTTCATCATCTTCTGCATCATATCCTCAGTACGTGACATATTACCTCCAGCTTCGCTATTACCAGATTCCCGATTTTGAGAAGGAACATAAGGCCCAACCCGATCATTTCTACTGCCATAGTTATTTCGGTAGTAGTTGTCGTTGCGATTGTAGTTCCCATCCCAGACATATTGACCCTCTCGATTGTAGATGCCATAGTTCCGGCCTTGGTTTCCTTGACTTTGGCGCCAATTATCCGTATTAGAACCTTAGGCGTTGGATCGGAAACCCCCCATCTTATCATTCACCGTATAAGTATCCTCTTCATAGTAACATTCCTCAACCGGTGGTCGATTTCTAGTCAAATAATTGATAGTATTTACCTTTTATGTACCTCCGCTCACATGCTTCAACACCAACCCCAGTTCGGTCCTCATCTGAGCCATCTCCTCATGAATATCATCGGCAGATTGATTAGTTATAGCTTGGACTGCAAACGTGTTTCTCCCAGTATCTGACTTTCTAGTGCTCCAAGCTTTATTGTTTCGAGAAATTTTCTCCAGTTTCTCAGCGATCTGCTCAAAAGTGCACTCACTATATGAACCTCCAACGATAGTATCAAGTACCGCCTTACTATTGTCATCCTGACCTCGGTGATTCGGGACACCTCTTATGAAAGCAGTGAACCTATCCCAGGAACTACTCACAGACTCTCCATGTAGTGCTATGAAGTTGTTGAGTTTATCTTTGTGGTTCAGCTTATTTGACATTGGAAAGTATTTTGCCAAGAACACATCAGTTAATTGGTCCCATGTGTAGATTGAGTTATAAGGAAGCTCTGTAAACCACACACTTCATGAGTTACCTCAAGTCAAACTTGTCCAATGCATGAATGACATCCCACAATACCATTCATGCTAAGCTAGACACTTTAGGCTATTCATTCATATGTATCATCTTTTATTATCATATTAAGCTCATCACAAATAACAAGGGAAATCACCTCAAGTCATACATGTTTAGCTCATCATAAAGGACAAGGGTAAGGTAATCACCCCAAGGCACACATATCATGGAATTATAAAGACAAGGGGAATCACCTCTAGTCATACATGTTAATGAATAATAGGTATTCGCCTCCATGTTCATTTTAATGGGATATAGGTATTCGCCTCCATTTCCATTTAATAGGATCATAGGTAATCTCCTTCATGATATAAAGGCTAATGGGTAATCACGTATTGCCTTGGGAGTCATACACACATATAGGGTAATCGCCTCACACTCCTCATATCATGACATGGGTAATCACCTTATGTTTAACTAATTTGGAATAAGGGAAGTCACCTCACATTCCTATCATATAAAGGTCTTTTAGGGGAATTACCACAACCTCATCACATTTCATAGTCCCTTGGACTCAGATCCATTTTAGGTGAGAATAGCCTTTCAACCTAGAATCATTCTATGTGAGAGAACCTTTCATATTATATCATGTTCATGCATAATACCATATCTAGAATTCTACATTAGACATAGATATCATGATGACTCAAGTGATTCCATCACTTCCTACCATCTATCATTCATAAGGTGGATTAGGTAGGGAAAGATCTTTCATCACAATTCTATTCATTAAGCTTTTATTCTCATATAGAGTTTACTCTCAAAGACTTAACATACCTAGTTCATCATATTAGTTTCACTCTCAAAACCTTAGTGATCAACATTAATGACTACAAGCCTTACACTCAAAGCTTTACCTCTTACAATCATCATTCATACCTAGATTTCAAGGTAATCTAATCACATTCGTCATTATCAAGTGATTCTAATCATAATTCATCACAAAGCTTAAACATCAAGCTTTACTAGTCAAAACCCATCAAATATACCATAATCTAGTTCAATTCAAGTTTACATATTTCTATTCTTGAACAATTACTACTCATAACATCAATTCTAGAAGATCACCTATAAATCCTCAATTTCAACTTCCATGGCATAGATCCACATAATTCAATTTCATCAGTTAGACTAGGGTTACCATAGAAAACATATAAATTCATCATAATATCATAATGCAATACTAAAACAACCATAAATAAGTATTATCCACTAAATTGGAATCATACTCAACACTACCCACAACATAGGAAGAAACCCTAGCTTAGATTGGGGTTCTTCTTCACAAATTGAGGGAAATCTAGGGGGCTCTATGGATGGAAGAATCCATAGATGAATAATCTAACATACCTTAATTCAAAGCCCTAACACAAGCTTTCAACAATGGAGTCTTGTTCTTGACCTAAGCTTCAAGCTCTATCTTCTTCCTCAAGTCTTGAGTTTTCTAGTAAGAGAATTTTTTTTGGATTCTAGGGAGATTGACTTAATCGAGGGAAACTTGGGTCTAAAAAGCTTATATACTAATACTAGGGGAGAATAAATCAATGTAGTATTAATTTATGGAAAACTAACTATAAACCCCTAAGATTCTAACTTATACTGCCAACCAGGTCCGTTTTGGCTCGCCAAGGGCACTTGGCGACTCGCCAAGTGGACCCTTGGTCCGCCAAATTTTCCAGTAGCTCCCTTGGTGGAGTAGGACACTAGGCGATGGGGGAGGGCAGGTTGGCGATTCGCCTACTGATCGGCGAGCCCCGACCTGACTCGCCCAAAATTCCAGCATCTTTGCCCTTGAGGGCAGCCCCTTAGGTATTGGGGCTTCCACTTGGCTAATCGCCTAATCACTTGGGCGATGGAACCTCACTTCGCCAAGTTGAAAAGGTAGGAGATGTTCTCCTTAACAAACTTCTAAGTTTCATAGGTCCTTGCCCTCTTCCATGGCTTGCTACCCCACACATTTAGTCCTAGCTTAGCTTAATAGAATTATGGGGTATTACAATATCTCCCCCTTGGGATCATTCGTCCTCGAATGACGATTCTAAACACTTCTTATAGGAAACGACTCTAGACTAGCAGCCTATGATGCATGCAACTTATCTAAATACACATGAACAAGAGAGGAAAAACTTCAATTCTAAACTAAACATACTTAATGCAATACAAGGGAGTAGGAACTACATCTAACAATCCCAAAATGCAAAACATTCTCATAACTAGTCAAGTTCAAGGAGGAACTACCTCCTCCTAGCCGTAACATGCTCAACATAATATCATGGAGCTCATATGCAATTTACTCTAAAAAAGCATCTATTCAAGAAGGAATCTTTCAACTCCAAACTAAGGCATGCTCATATATTCATCTCACGAAGTCAAATAGGCAACTCATAGTCAATGCACTACAACATGAGGAAAGCATTTCACATAAACTCATTTTCTTTCAAAGCACAAGTTTTCATGAACGTGCATCATATAAGGAAATCATGGCAACACATACACGCACAATGACCTTACTATTTAGGCACACTATCTCCCCCTTGGGAGTAAACCTATATGAACTCTTCTAAACATCATCTATCACATAAAAGCAATATTGTAGATCATTCATACTAAAGATGACATCAAAGTCTAGCATATCAAGTCACAAAAGACCAAACAATGCCGGAATCTAATATAGCATAAAGCACATACCGGTAATTACAGAAGGAGGTCACTCTTGTTCATTTCTAGCTTGGAGGGTTTAAGGTCTATTCTTCTTTGGATCCTTTCAACCAAAACCAATTGGACCAGATGAAGGGTAGGGTTGAGACCTACGACGACTATCTCTTTCATTCCTAGTAACTTTAATTAGGGCAATGCCTTATTTTGTGGCCTAACTCACAACAACCAAAACAAACATTAGAACCCGCTAAGCATTCACCCTCATGCCTCCTATCACACTTACTATATCCCGGCAATAAAATCTCACTACTATCATCTTTAGTCTTAGGGTTAGACACCCTCCTTTAATTGAACATATGAGTACTTGAGGGACCTTGCCCGGGGAACTTTTGTCTAAATCAAGGGCGACCTTGTCCATCAGACTCATCATCTAAGGACTTATCCTTATCCATTCTAGACCTCTTTTTATCCCCTGATTCTTTCTTGAGTTTTGACTCCTCCATTTGTTTGTCGAAAACCATAAGACGTGAGATATTCATGTCATCTATAAGTATTGCGATACAAAATTCTTTTTCTACTAAGTCGGACACTCCCATCATGAAATGATTCATCCTAGTCCTTGAATCCTCCACTAAGGTTGGAGCTTACTTTGACAGTTGAGGAAATTTTAGAGAGTACTCTAGAACACTCATACTACCTTGCTTAAGGTCAATAAACTCTTGCATCTTAACCTCCCTCAAATCTAGGGTAAAGAACCTATCAAGGAATGCCTTCTCAAACACCTCCCACTCTATGGGACCCGCTTGTGCCGGCCTACTCTTTTTCCATTGACCATACCATATTTGAGCAACCCCTCTCAATTGGTAAGCGGCTAACTCCGCTTTTTCTACCAAAGTCACCCCCTATGATATCAAGGATCTTATAAACCTCATGCATAAACTCCTTAGGATCTTCCTCTTCTTTGGAGCCATGAAACTCCGGAGGGTTCATCCTCAAAACCTTTCTCACTCTAGAAGCAGCCACCCCGCTTATTGTGTTTGCTGGAGCTACAACCTCTCTATTGGCTTGCGCCGTCAAGGCTTGAGCCAACAAGTGCATAGAACACCTAAACTCCGCAAGAGTGTCATTCTCAGCTAGAGGATCATTTGGAGCTTGAGGAGGAGCTTAGGGTGGAACTTGGAGAGGAACCTCTTACTTCACATTTCCTTCCTCATCTCTCCTAGCATTTGCCCTTGTATTAGCCATACCCTGAAAAACCATAGGGCATAGATTAGGAGAAGGACCTACTAGAGTTAAACTCTATGGCACGACTTAGAGAATGAAGAAGTGAAGTTTCCTAATCATCCAATAGCCTCCTATTCATAAATGTGGCGCGCTTCACATTTATGAACCAAACTCTACTAGACGTGGTTTGAGACAATCCTAGAACAATTTTAAACCTTGTGCTCTGATTACCAAGTTTGTCACAACCTAGGGGTACACCCAACATGTAACATGGCATACTTGACCCCGAAGGGGTTTTATACAAGCCCTTAGCATATCATAACATAAGATAATAGAAAAGTACAGAAATTTTAAAAAACCTTTATCCATACAGTCAAAGTCTTTAATAAAAGTAAGCAGAAGTTTTTACTACACTTTGGTCTCAAACCATCTAAACTCAACTTTGAATTAAAACTTCTTGGGACACAGCCCATACAATAGTCTCAACATAAAAAAAAACATAAAGGAAATAATGGGTTTGTCCTCGAAGATATGAGGACTCACCAAATCTTCAACTCCTTGGCTCCTTAGAAACTTAGCCTCAAGAATGGAACTCAATCTACAAACCCTACATTTGATTAGAATGTAGGCAAAGTATGCATTAGTACAAAATGTACTAAATATGTGAGCTAGCATAACATAAGTGTTAGTCAACATTAGGCATAATCCATAATCATAATAGATAATAACATAATCATAAGCATAAACTTCAACATAACCATCATATGGTCATAAATCAACATAAGGCGTACATCTTGTACATAGGAAATACATCATGTTCATGGCATAGTCTACACTTAGACCTTCATATCATATGAGTACTACACTCCTAAGTAACCTCACATCATACTTGTGCAATGCATGAATGGCATGCCATAATACCACTCAAACTAATCATAACCTTGAAGTCACCATATTCATAGTTACCATCCATTTGGTTTCATTCTTAGCTTACTTCATATAGACAAGGGAACTATAACCTTTAGTCGATCCTAAGGCATAATCCAATAACATTGGAATTACCACATAATCATAAGATTGGTTCATACTCAAATCTCCTTAACATAAGGGAAACTCCATAAGTAACCTTAAAGTTCTACTTGTGCAATGCATAGAGGAGACCCCATAATCCCACATAGGCTAAGCACCACTTTTAGGCCATCATACGTCTCTATCATATTTGATCTCATCTTTTTAGCTCAGTTATCATAGATAACGGAATCTTCACCTTTAGTCAACATATCAGGGATGGAAACTATAGAAACATTCAATCTAAGCATACATCATGTGAGAGAAACACTTCATGAGTCACCTCAAGGAAAACTTGTGCAATGCATGAATGACACCCCATAATACCATTCATGCTAATCTAGAAACTTTAGGCTCTTCATTCATATGTATCATATCTTATTCTCATATTAAGCTCATCACAAGTAACAAGTGAAATCACCTCAAGTGATACATGTTTAGCTCATCATAAAGGACAAGGGTAGTAACCCCAAGGCACACATATTATGGAATTATAAAGACAAGGGGAATCACCACTAGTGATACATGTTAATGAATCATAGGTATTCTCCTACATGTTCATTTTAATGGGATATAGGTATTTGCCTCCATATCCATTTAATTAGGATCATATGTAATTGCCTTCATGATCAATAAAAAGGCTAATGGGTAATGTTCACGACCCAGGGATACCCCCTAGACGTAACATGGCGTAGTTGACCCCGAAGGGGTCGCATACAAGCCCTTAGCATAATGATACACATAATGTCATAATAAATAATGCGGATATTAAAACTTTTCTAAATAGAAGTCAGACTTCAAATTCCATATATAAAGGGTTATGGGAATACTAGACTTGTCTCATTAAAACCATCTAAACATAACAGTACGAAGTTAGGGAGTTAACCCTTTACATCAATGAAAGTCTTAACATAAGAAAATACTGATGAAACTAAGACTGAAATAAACATCTAGTCCTCGAACTGGAGGACTCACCAAAACTTAGGGAATAGTCGACCCAAGCTTTGCTTTGAAGAAGCAAGTAATGAATCATCCGGGACCTACACTCATAGTATGTAGAAAAGAAGGGGTTAGCACAAATATATACTAAGTATGGAAACATGAATAAAAACTTTTAAATATGTTAAATAGGACATTTCTCTTGGATGTATGCATTTATCAAGTTTGGAAAGCCCGTGCATTTTTCAACATAGAAGACAAGCTATAGTTACAATGTACTCATAACATAATAATATCAATACCTTAGCAACCTGTAAGAAATGTTGTGCAATGTATGGTTGGTATCCCATAATACCAACCTTACTAAGCATCCCTTTGAAGCCACATATTCATTAACATCATATTCAAGCTTACCATGATCCATAGTCATAAATGAAGAATTATACAAGTACATAAGCTAAACACAAAGAAAGTCATCTATTCATATCTTATCATACCATAAGGAAATCATTCCATAACGTCCTAATGAGTCTCCTTGTGCAATGTAAAAGTGAAGTCCCATACCCCCACTCCTACCAAGTAAACTCATTTAGAAGTCATAGTATCGTTCCCATCATATCCATTATCTTATTATTATTATTATTAGGGAAAATTAGCCATAACCGAGATAGACCATCTGAGCTACATGGAATCCGGTATCATATAACTCCACACCGAAAGAAGGTGTTCTTACTTGCCGAAGGTAGAACGAATCACATTTAGCTTCTAAGTGGATCCACTAGCTAAGTCCTATGTTTGGCACATAGTTATGGGATAGGGAGATTGCTACTAGAAACCCAACCTATTGCATTAGCGTAGTGGCCTTTTCCTCATTGTCCATATCCACTTGGTACTAAGCATTATTTCCCTATTATACATAATTAGCATGGAATTGTATCTACATGTGTGAAGGCATACTTTACCCTTTATTCAATACAATTCACTAACTAGCTCATAGATTCATTTAAGTGAGAAATACATTTCACCTTAGAGACATCATTATAGGGTGAGTAACTTTCACCTCATTATTCATAGTGTTTTCCTGAGAATTAGCCTTTCAATCAACACAACAACATCAACATCATCTTAGACAAATTATACATAAACATGTGTAAGGATAGGGGAAATTACTGTTCCAACAACACCTCAATTCAAACAATAGTCATAGGATTCTCACCTTTCAAATGAGTTCATAAGTTCATCAATAACAATCAACAGTCATGAACAATCCTTCACAATTTACCCCTTTCAAGGTCATGAACCGAGTCTCACAATTACATTTTAGATATACTATTATCAACATGAATAAGACAAGGTTTCATAAACAAATTAAGTATAACCACAATTCTTAGTAGAAATCATATTACATCAACACCTTCATTGAAATTCATGAAATTGGGGTAATGGGGTAGGTCATGGCCTTGGGTTCAAATGAGATGAGATTTAACCCATTTGTGTTTCCAACACTGAGTGTGAGGTGACCATCTGATTAAGTGTAGATACGTCCTCTTTCATTTCTTTCAACACTTTTTCTGACCCTTCTACCTTATTGAGAATGCGTGCAAGCATGTCTTCCATACGGACGTTCTCTGAGTCAGCCCTTTGTTCCTTAGGCTTTGGACGTTCATGAGATGGAAGGCAATTGCCCTTGTCACCATCCCTTTTTTTCCAGGTAGCATTACGATCACGCCATTCTCTATCATGATCACTCCATCTATCATCTCTATTCCAAACTAGATTTCCACCCGGCCTTGGATAGTTTGAACGAAAACCTGCTCTTTGATTTGCAAGGAAGTTCACTTCCTCATCACACAGTGTCTCAAATTGTTCTTCATTGTGATTTGCTCCACCAATACCCACAACATTTACACTCTTCAACCCACTACCCATCACATTTTTTGACAGTATGTCCAGCTGGGTCATCATTTTGGCCATTTTTGGTCTCTCTCTTGATCCTTCTCGATCTGTTTTTTTGTCATCCTAAAAGTAAGAGGAGACATTTGCTCCTCACGAGTGTACCATGCTCTATTACTCTTGGTCATGCCGTCATGGAGTTGAGTTACTACCTCATAAGGTTGTTGCATTATACCCCCTGGAACAAGTTTATCAGCAACGCCTTTGTTCATTCAGTCAAGACTCCTATAGAAGTATTGCAATAGCACGTTGTTTGTAAGTCTGTGAGTTGAACATTTAAGTACCAACTTCTAAAACCGCAGCCACATCTCATGGATTGGTTCACCTTCCAAGCATTTGAAAGCCTGAATACTATCTCTTAATGTCATCATCCTGGACAGGGGAAAGAATCTTACAAAGAAATTCATCGTGAGTTCATCCCAACTAGCAATGGAATTTCTTGGGAGATCAGCTAACCACTTGGTAGCTTCTCCCATCAAAGAGAATGGGAACAACCTAAGACATAGTGATTCTTAAGAGATATTCTTGAATGAGAAAGGGCCACATACGTCGACGAAATTCTGAATATGCTCATGGGGATACTCATGGGTCAGCCCTCCATATAGTCCTTTCATTTGCAAGAGTTGTAGCATCGTGCTAGTGACATGGAAGATTGCATTCCCCTCAATAGGGGGTAGACGAATGGAACCAACACCACCCAATTGAATTGGGTCATTAACATCATTCAGTTTTCCAATATCATCTTAGTGGCCAATTTGGCTACCATTACTCCCATTCACGCTCATTACTTCCTCTATTCAAATATAACTAACACAAACACAAAAAAAAGTAAGTTGATTCAACTACAACACAAGAAGATCATAATTTAAACTTCAATAATAGAATTCTAAACACCACTCCACGGCAGTAGCGCCATTTTTTATAAACGCTCAACTACACCTCATCTAATATTGGGTGTAAGCGATCGTATTCTAGTATAAAACCCAATGAAGAGTTGGGGTTGAACCCACAAGGAGCGGTACAAGTTCGAATTCAGTTACAAAGTTATAAATGTAATCTAATTTATGGTAGGAATAGAAATTATCGAAAGCATATAGGCAAATCTAAGGGGTTGACAACGAATGTCAGATGGGGGGTTTTGTTTGTTAATTATCAACTAAAACAAACATGACATAGGGGAGATAACAATTAAGAGGGGAACTATCGGGATGTGATCGATTATAGGCTAATTTCACTATATGGGTAATTGAAATTTACTAACGATTGCTAAATCTTAGTGAGTAGGCTAGACTGTAGGAGTAATAGCTTTCTCTCGAACAACTATTACAATTCAAGTGAGTTCTCGCGAACCTCAACAAGCTTAACAAGATAAATAGCTCAAAACCTTAATTTATCTACTCTCTCGATCTAGATAGATAGACTTGAGTTTAGGATTCACTTTCTTGAGTTGAACCCACATCAACCCAATAACTACAATCATTAATCGAAAGCTTAGATTCCAAAACCTCTTTCTCAAGCAAGACCGGAACTCTAAGTTAGAATTGCATTTGCAACTATAATTCATAGATTAATACACAACTTATGATTAAACCCACTTCAATTAACCCTTTAAATCAGTAAATAACAATACCTATAAGATAATTAAGTCAATAGTCACATGATCACACCCCAAGAATTGGGGTTTTAGCTACACATCATAAAAAGATAAAAACAATTACCAACTATATTTTCCATAAGCTGGGTAAAAGTTTCCAAGTCTTTACAATGCTCCAAATTGAATAAGTTCAAAACCCCACTTGAAAATTCTCAAATTTAAGCTTCAAAAGCTTTAAAGTCTACAATGAAAACTCAAAAACTCAGAGAAAACTCGAACTCTCAAACTTAGGGAATCAGAACTCCTCACTCTTCATTTCAAATTTCAATTTATAGTTGCTTAGTTTTTTACCTTAATGGTGAGCTAAGTAAGTCGGGCTTTTCCAACCTAGTCGACGATCCACCATTCTCTCCAATCCATCACCTGTTTGCATTGGCCATTTTTTCTCCAAGTCCTGTAACTTTAGGCGATCAAGGTTGCTTTCATCGAGTCGTTCGGTGATCCACCGACGGCCCATTTCTGTCGTCAAGTTGGTTCTTCCCCAGGGCTGGCACGCTGGAATTTTGGGCTAGCTAAAGAGCCACTCGGCGGTTCACTGAGTGGTCTTGGAGATTACCAGGATCCATTTTCTTCAATTCTTCAGCTTGTTTTCTCTTTTTACCCGGTAGTGTCCTTTCCTTGCTTCTTAGCCTTCATAACTACAAATCAACACTTTAACATCAGTTTAGAGCATAAATAACTTAAACTATCAAAACAAAACCCTACATAAGTTGAAATCTCGGACTCATCAGCTACCGCCGGAGTTAGCGGCTATCCATTTGGTATTCAATATTTCCATTCTAAAGAAATGCTAGAGTGATCCTTCTCCTGTTGTGCCTACAAAAAGTATTAGTGTGAAGGATAGTCTATCCTACGAGGAAGGTCCAGTCTAGATCTTTGGTCATCAGATTCATAAGTTCAGAGCCAAAGAGGTGGCACTAGTCAAAGTGTTGTAGAGCAATCATTTTGTTCGATAGGCTATATGGAAGCCGAAGAGGATATGTAAACTAGATACGCTCTCTCTTTTCCTCTAATTCAGTTCTAGTCCAAGGTATTAACTCTTCCAAAAGTACTCATTCAATTCAGTCCCTTATTGGTGTTTTGAGTACATGAGTTTTATGTGTATTTTGCATTAAATTGGGTTGTTAAACGCTTCCATGCTCAGTTCATCCATCATTCGAGGAAAAATAAATCCAAGGGGGAGATGTTGTAACACCCCAAAAGTTTCTAAGCTAAGGCGCGGACCATTCTTTATTTACATGTAAAGTTGTATCTGGTGATTCTTAAATTTTTGTTAGGTGTTAAGGTCAACTCTTTAGTGTAAGAATGGATTTGGATATGAATTAATGTCACAAGAATCCCCTAGCACAAAGTTGAGTTAAAAGCTTCCTTACTGATTAGATTTTGACATAAGATTCTACTTAACTCAACTTCAAACAATCATATCTCCCAACACATAATAATTAGGTTTCGCATGAACTATCAATTTAAATTCCTACGAGTCCTCGTTCTAACGCCACCAAGTTTCTCTCATTTCCAGATTTCAGTAAAGAGTTACGACAATTTTACCAGAGACTACTGTAGTATATTTTCCTGAGTTAGTTCTTACGAATCCTTTCTACAGGCCGTAGAAATTTCTACAGCCCATACTATCAACTAGTAGAGAACTTCAGAGGGTCTGATTTTTGGGGTCGAATTATTCCTAGGTCCATTATTTGGGCCGTAGGAACTTCTCAGGGCTATAGTTTGGACCCATAGAATGAACTTTTTTTTTCTAATAAAATGTGAAATATTTCCATAACACTAAAAAGGAAAACAAACTAAGAACATCTAGTCTTCCTGCCACCTTCTAGGAAGAGTGCAAGAGAGAACCTAGACCTCAGATAAATAACAAAACCAACAAACTATTCAAGTTACAAATTCTATCTATCAAGCATGGACATTTACTTGCTTTTCTTGCACAACTAATAATAATCACTCTTTCTTTCAGTTCTCTTTGAATCTATGACACTATACCTCCATTATTTACAATTGTTTGCATGTATACTTTCCAGTTTCTAGCCTGCCAAGTATAATATACTAACGCTCCACAAATTGCAGCCACCACTTCTTTTTTGAATTGCCTCCGATGCCTTTCTTTGATTCATTGTAGACATTGTTTGAAAACCTTTTGTGGGATGTCAATTCCCACCCATGTTTCTAATGCAAGCCTTGCTTCATTAATCAATTTGCACTCAGGAAAAAGATGTTGATCAGTCTCATCCACTCCGTCATCACATAGGAGCAGATTGTGTTCTCTACCTGTATATGCATCCTTTGTAGCCTCTCTTTAGTCAGCAGCTTGTTTTGATATGCCAACCAACTAATCATTCTCTATCTTGGCAGCATTATGCAACTCCATATCAGGTCTGCTTCTCTCATTACATTCATGTTCCCCAGTAAAGAATTATAATGACTAGATACTAAATGTTGTCCATTACTAGTCAATCTATACACACCTCTATCATACCAAGTTGACATCATAACTTTTGGGGCATTCAGTCTTCTCCAGTACCAACTTCTGTTTTGTGGTGGGTCATGACTCCAAATATCTTCTACTACTTTCATATAGATATCATTTACCCATTTCACCCACAACACATCCTTCTTATTACCTATCTGCCATAATAATTTTCCCACTGATGCTAAGTTCCACAACTTACATCATTTTACATTCAGCCCTCCATATTTTTTTGGGGTACAAACAATATCCCATGCCACAAGTGAGATCTTTCTGTGTCCCTCTAAGCTTCCCCATAAGAACATTCAACATTTTTTTTATCAATATCGTCCAATACACTTTGTGGTAGAATGAACACAGCTCCCCAAAAAGTATATATGGAAAATAAAACTGCATTGATAATTTGTACTCTTCCAATATAAGAGAGAAGCTTTGCGTAATCACTTTTTATCCTACAAGTTATTTTCTCCACCAGCTGATGACATTCCACTTTACTCCATTTCTCTGATGACAAGGGTAGTCCCAGGTATCTTATGGGTATAGTACCTAGAACAAATCATATTCCCTTCAAAATCAATTGCTTGGTCCTACATAGTAGCTAGAATGATACTAGACTTGTCCATGTTGGCCACAAGTCCAGTTACTTTACTGAAATGCTTTAAGGCTTCCAAGATGAGGTGAGTAAGCTTGCTAAACTTGCATATAAGATGAAATTTGAAAGCAGGTACCTCACTCATCTTCCCAAGGAGTCTAGTAAGATATTCCATAACTAACACAAATAAAAGTGGTGACATAAGATCTCCTTCCCTTAGCCCTCTTCTCCCTTGAAAGTAACCATGACCCTCACCATTTACTTTGATAGTGAACTTGGTGGATGTCACAGAACTCATCACTAACTGAATAAAAGGCTTAGGAAAACCATATACCTATAATGCTTCATATAAAAAGTCCCAACTAACCATGTCATAAGACTTCTTTAAATCTATCTTCATTAAGAATCTTGGAGATGTCTTCCTGTTATAGTGTCTTGATATGTCATGACAAATCAACACATTATAGATTAATGATCTCCCCTCCACAAATGCTGTTTCATTTTCAGCTACCACAAAGCTAAGTGCCGTCCTTAGTCTCAAAGATGAGTTTAGATATGCATTTATATAAAAAATTACAATAGGAGATAGGTCTGTATTGACTATGATAATGTGGCATTTCAGTCTTAGGAATCAAAGCTATGATAGTTGCATTTAACTGAGTGAGTAACTTGCCATTATCAAAGAACTCTAGAACAACCTTTGTTATATCCTCACCAATAATCTCCCAAACTTTTGTGAAGAAACCACTACTATATCCATTAGGCTCTGGACACTTTGTGCTACCAATACTAAACATGATTGCTTTAATTTCCTAATCCTTATAGAGCTTTAGCAATTCTAATTGTTGATTAGTATTGAGTACATGTCCATTTCACAGTATGCTAGTTCAAGTTGTGGTTCTATGGCTCTCCTTACTCCCAACAAAGATTGATAATAATCAACAAATATATTTACAATGGCTTGTTGGTCTGTCTGTATCACATTCTAATCATGATGAATTTGAACAATAGCTTGTTGCAACTTCTTCTGTTTAATTGCTGAGAAGAAACATCTTGTGTTGTCATCACCTAACTTTATCCAATTTGAGTTACTCCTTTGCTGGACGAAAGCTTCTGCCATGTAGGATGATCTTATGAATCTATGATAACTCCTTTTTTCTTCCTGTTGTAGGTCATGATTAGTTTGATTCAAGTACAAAGCTGCTTGAGTCACATTCAAAGCTATTCTATCTTCATCTGCTTCCATAATAATGTTTCTGAAATACTACCCATTCAATATTCTCAGCCTCCTCTTTAAATATTTTAACTTATGCAATATCTGCAACATCATACACCCTTCTATCTGTTCGTCCCATACTTTCTTAATAATTGACTAAAAATTGGGGTGACTAGCCCATACATTGCAAAACTTAAATGTTGTTCGTTTACTTCTTGGTCCATTTAAAATCATTATCTTTACAGGGCAGTGGTCATTAATCCCCTTAGGCATAAAATTTGCATAGTAGTCTGGCATGGAGTTCAGCCAATCAGTGTTGAAAAAAACCTAATCAAACTTTGAAAGGATTATGTTGTCGCCATATCTATCACTCCAGGAATACCTACTCCCTTGTTAAGTCATTTCTATTATTCCACACCTCTCCACACAGTTCTGAAAACCAGTAACCTCAACTAGACTTATAGGATTTCCTCCTAGTCTATCATCTATCTTTAACACAACATTAAAATCCACCATAATTAACCATGGCATGTTAATTGCTGCATTCACATCCTCTAAATAACTCCATAAACTTCTCATGTCTTCTCTTGTGTTGAAAGCATACACAATTGTGAAAATAAAATTCCTTCGCAAAGCTACATTTTCCACTTGGCATGTTATAGCTTGTGCATTACTACTAATAGGAGTCACATTAAGTAGTCAGGTCTCCAAGTCATAGCCTGTGCATTACTACTAATAGGAGTCACCTTAAACGAGTCAGGTGTCCAAGTCACCCATACTCTGCCATTGTAATGGTCCGCCAAGTTTGTTATATACCCCCATCCTCCAAATAGTTTACTGGTGATCTTGTCCATCTTATTTGCCTTAACTTTTGTCTCCACCATCCCTATAAGTCCTATATTTTATTTATTACAAAAGAGTTTCACCACTTTTTGTTTGTTAGGAGCATTTGAGCCCCTAACATTCCAGCACATGATACTAACCAACAGTAGAGAGAGGATTAACACAACCTCCCCTTTATTGATTGGGATCCTTTCAATATGCTCACCTGTATTTTCCTTATTCAGTACCTAGAAGAAATTTTATTGTGTTACACTACCTTCCCTCTGTGGTATCTTTTGTTGACTTTGCTTGTTCTAATTCCTATTTGTAGGGGTTATCCACCCTGTCTGTTCCTTCCTTTTTGGACTCTGATTGCTCCTGTTGGTCGCACTTTCCTTTGTATCCATTTGTGTCTTATCTTTGTTACCATCTTTCACTATGGGTTTTCATTTCCTTTTGGCCTTGATCCTGGGACTGCATAGGATGGTCATTTTTTGTGCCTTTCTTTGCCCTACAAGCTTCTTCATCATGCCCATATTTCTTATAGAAATTACATAAACTTGGCTTCCATTCATATTAGACCTTCTTTTCTACTAATATTCCATTCTCATTTTTAAAAAAAACTATATTTGGCAGCTTCACATTCATTTCCACCTTTATTAGAAGCTCCCAAAATTCAACCCCATCTTCTTTTCAGTATGATTATCCACCATCATAGGCTTACTAATTAAGCTACGAATCTTGCTTAATCCCTTTTGGCTCCAATACTTGAAATCTAAACCTGGTAGTTTGACCCATACTGGTACAGTGTACAGTTCCTCCCTTGTGAATTCCATGTTCTGCTTCTAAGCCTTTACAATGTATGGCTTGTTATCAAAATGATAGATGTCACCCTGAATCACAACATTCTTCTGTTCAGCAGTATCAACTCTGGCTAGCATAATTCCATTCTTCAACATAGAAATCTTATTTATCCCATGTTTCCCCCATTGTCTTCTAATGTAACCATTCAGCACAGAGAATAGTGGGTTAGAACCCAACACATAACATAGAACAACATTCCTTCAATAATCTAACCTAGTGCGTACGTCCTCTAAGGCAATTTCACAAATAGATGACAAACCATTAATTTCAGGAGCAACATCATTTGATATTTTGGCTCTGTCAAAACTGTCCCATACAGAGGGTTTTGCACATTGAGCATTTTCTATTCCAACTTCATTTGTTGATGAGAGCTTGCTTCCACTACTCGAGGGTTGTATGAGCTACTCTCATTGTTGTTGTACTAGGCATGATCCCTTAACTGCAACTTTTACTATTCCATTGATATTTCCTTCAGTTATTCCTCCACTCATTTGTATTGATGTCGGCCCAGATCTCACTTGCACTCCCTTGTACCTATTTGGTTCCCCTTTAGTCAGATTCTTCATACATCTATCATCTTCATCGCTCTCAGAGGTTGTATTCACTTCTACAATTGCTAGTGGAGCATGTACTATGTACATATTCTTCTTCTTCTATTTATTACACATACGTAGCGTAGCCTCTTGGGCCATAACAACCTTTTGGGTTGGTTTGATATGAAGGATGATTGTTTGTATGAAATGTGTATCAAGTGGGTATGAAATGTGAAATATTTGTTTTTTATGAAATCTGTTTTGGAGTGTACTGTCTGAATGATATTTGCATGAAAAAATAATGATGAGTGTGTATAATTTTGTTGTTATTGTAATGAATTTTGTGGATGAAATTTGTATTGTCTTTGGTATGAAAAGTTAATATAAATACAACATATTTCTAATTGCTTTGTATTATGTAAGACTAATATTGTTAAGTGGGTATGAAATGTGAAATATTTTTTTTTTTATGAAATTTGTTTTGGAGTGTACTGTCTGAATGATATTTGTATGAAAAAATAATGATGAGTGTGTATAATTTTTTTGTTATTATAATGATTTTTGTGGATAAAATTTGTATTGTCCTTGGTATGGAAAGTTAATATAAATACAACATATATCTAATTGCTTTGTATTATGTAAGACTAATTGTTATTTTTAAAAAATGAAACAGGGAAATTGTTAATATTAATGATATCGAGATAAAATATATAGTTAGTGATCGATGTCCACCTGTTAATATCCACAATGATGTTGGTGTGCGGGTTTTTTTAGATCAAAAGAAAACTAATGTAGTTTTCTTTACGAAATATCCATTGTGCATAACTTTGAAGAATATAGCAATGGATAATCAGGATTATGTAGTTGTTGTGGATAGGAGACATTTTGATGTTAGTAGAACACTAACTAACTTTGATTTATACTCCAACAACTCCATCCGCTTGATAGGAATGAATTTAGATGGTCTTGTCGATGAAAATACTAATTAAGGAAATGGAGTAATCAGTGACCTTTCTAATTTGTTTATAGCTGAAAATCATATTTACAACTATAAAGGAACACTTATGGAGGTGATGCGACATTATGGAGTTGTCAAAAAATTCAGATTTCTTGTACCTCTTTCTAGTTCATCTTGGTGAAGATTTAATTGATTGTTTGAATGTTTATTTCTTTTTGAGTGAATTTGGTATATCAATTTTTGATGGATTTTAAAAAAAAAACAATTATTACCTGAAGTGTCCTTCTGATAATTGTCCCTAGATGATGAATTCATCATGTTCGAATCAATCAGGGCTATTCAACATCAAAAAGTATTATGCGGAACACACTTGTTCTGTTAGAGATAGAGTGTATGCAAGGCGTCAGGGAATAACTGACGTTGTAACTGTTTTAATAATGGATAAATTTATTGATCCATCAACTGTATAAGATATAGCGGAAGACATGTTGAAAGTTTATGATGTTGCGCTGACATACATGCAGGCCTTGAGAGATAAAGAAAAGGCAATAAAATTGGTGCGTGGAGATCCGACAGAGTCATATGCTAAACTATCAAGGTTTTTTTCGAACTAAATTTTGTATTTTATTTTATGAACTGAATTGGTATGAATTTTAGAATGCAACAATTTGGTGGCCATTTGGCATGCAGTTTGTTTACAGATCAAATTCTCAGTATCCATTTGGTTTCCTTTGTGTATCCAATTGATATCTATTTTGTGTCTAATTTGAATCTAATTGGTATCCAGTTTGTATCTAGTTAATATATTTGTTGTGTTGTAATGTTCAGATATGAAATTGTAAAACTAATTGTAACAATGGAAAAACTTCAAGGTTATCTATACATATTGGAGCAAACATATCTTGGTTCGATTTTAAAATTAGAAAGAACAAAATGTGATAGCTTCTTATATGCATTTGTTGCATTAGAAGCATGTATTAGAGGTTGGGAGTATTGTAGGACAATGTAGTGGTTGATGGGGCAGCTTTAAGCGGCTCATATGGTGGTACAATGTTGATTGCAAGCACTATGGATTGAGGAGGTATTTTTTGAATCTTTTACATTTATATTCAATAATAAATATGATATAAGGTGTGTTTCCAATTTGTATGATGGTTTTTTTTAAATAATGTATCAGGTCACATACTTCCACTTGCTTATGTCATAGCAGATTTTGAGAATGATGCATCGTGGACCTGGTTCTTTGAACAGTTTAGGAAAGCATATGGGGAAAAGAAAAACATGTGTTTTATGTCAGATAGAAACGAGAGCATATGGAAAGGAACTGCAAGAGTATATGTTGGATTGGAACATTTTGCTTGCATATAGCACTTATGTTGTAATGTTTTGAAAAACTTCCATAGGAATACTAAAGATCTAAAGAAGATTTTTTTACAATGGCAAAGGCTTATACAATACAACAATTTGAGGTGATTATGCAAAGAATAGACAAGATAGATCCAACAAGAAGAGATTATTTATATGATATCGGGTATAGCAAGTGGACAAGGGCTTATTCAAAATGTAAGCGAACATGGACCATGACTTCAAACATAGCTGAATCTTTGAATAATGTTAACAGGATAGCAAGGAGGTTACCAGCGATTTCACGTCTTGAATTTATGAGGGTAACAGTTCAAAGATAGATTGATAAGCACAACAAGGAGGCCGCAAAAACAAGATCATAGCTGACAAAAAAGTATGATCTTATGCTCCAAAAAAGTGTTGCTTTGTCTACCAGTATGAGGGTATGTTTTTCCTTTATTCATTATTATTTAAAGGTATTCATGTATGCAATTGGTATGATTATTGAATTAATTTAGTATAAACTGCCAACTAGCATGAACAGTACATTAATTTGATATACATTCTGTATATATAATTGAAACCTTTTTAGTAGCTTGTTTTTTTTGTAACAACATTTTATTGAGCAATATTTTTTTTGTGTTAGGTAATACCATCAACAGTTGATATGCATGTTGTTGTTGATGGACCAAAGCGGTACATAATAAACTTAAGCACCAAGATGTGTAGTTGCGGAAGATTTCAAAATGATGAGATACCATGCGGGAATGGAATGACAGTTCTTAGATAGAGAAGACTGCATGAAACAGATTACTGCTCTCCTTTTTATAGCCTGAAGAATTTTCAAGATGCATATGTGATCCCTATTGAACCTCTCCTATGCGAGAGTACATGGGATATACCAAATTATGTTTCAGAGCCTAAATTGATGTAGCCTGGTCCAAAGAGAACGGTAGAAAAATCGCAACTTGAACGCTAGAAGGGATTTGTTGATGTGAAATTCAAAAGGTCTATAGTTACTTGCAGTAGATGTCGTGAAGTTGGCCACAACAGGACGACATGTTCAAATTATCCTGTGCAAAAAAATGATTGTTTATTTGTTTAGACTAAATATTTTTTATTTATTTTTTTGTCTTTTATACTCATGTTTTTTTATATACGAAACATAATTGGTGTGAAATTCATTATAACTAAGTGTTTAATACACTGTTCATTTTTTATACACGATTCATTCATTAATCATACAAATTGCATATTGTTGGAAATAAAATTTATTCCAGTTTAATATATAATATATTATTAATATTAGTGATAATTATGATATGCATTTGGTATCCTGAGTAATTAATGTAAGTTATCATGAATATTAATTTGGTTTCCAACTGGTGTCCTACTATAAATAAAATTAAAACAAGATGTAATTGATGTTGGTGCAAAAATTAATGATCGATGTTTTAGATCGTCAGATTCGTTTCTTCTAGTATTTATACAAAGTGTATACCAATTTAATACATCTTTAAAGCACTTACTACATGCTTGTTATGAGAATATAATTTTTAATTAGTAATAATTTGCTATACATAAGGTGTCCAACTTGAATAAATATAAAACAAGAGGTAATTGAGGTTGTGACAAAAAAAAATGATCACTATTTCATACATGTTGGATACCAACTTGATTCATTTTTATTTTTTTTAGAATATGAAGTAAACAATATCAATCATGAATGACTTTGGATGCAATAAGTGTACAATTTGGATACGAAATATAAGACAAAGTTGGTTCATGAACTCTAAATTGGTATTCTTTTTTAATCTAGTTAGTAATACACATTAATATCATTAAGTCTAAATGTTGAATCCAATTTGTATTCAGTTTGTATATAATTGTCATCCCGAAAAATGTTATATTCAATGTGTAATATATCTCCCAAATAGTGAATCTAAATGGTATGAAGTTTGTATATTACTAGTATCCTAAAATTATAATAGCCAATCAATAATTCATATGTAGATGGTATCTGACTGGAAGAAAACATATGATACTATATATCATCAAATACTTATACACAAAAAAGTTTGTCCAAAAGTTTAAAAAAAAACATGTAATTCTTAAAAAGTAGAAGGTGCAATCAACTATCTCAAATTTCTTGTATGTGGTCTTGGTGTAGGATAATTGGTGGTATCCGGAACATGTTCTTTTGCTATTCGAGGTCCACCAAATTTGCTAGCAACCGTACTAGTAACTTCACTCTCACTGATCGCGCCATCTTCATTCTTTGTTTTTCCATAATGCCATATGATTGTGGCATACCTTTTACGATGGTGCTTTGCATCGATATCAACAAAACGCATATCAAAAACACCATTACTGATGTATTCAGCAAATAGACACGTGTACAAATCAGAATCACTGAAAAAAAATTGAAAGAAAAAATATTTTAAGAAATACATACTTGGAACTATCTTCTTGTTGAGGAACATGCATCATATTCTTGATATCAAGTGGGTCGGATTGAGACTTGTGTACATATTTAGGGAGTTTATTGGCATATAGATCAAGCCTTTTACAATAAAATTCCGTGCTCGTCAAAAATAGTGGTATTATTGTTGCAAGTTTACCAACAACTTCATTGACTTTCTTGGTGTGAACAGATCCTCCTCTCATCGATTCATATACATGTAGACATCTAAGCTTGATTCGGAAGACAACCAAGAACCAAAGAAATTTCTCACTAATATTGATAGGAATAACGACATCATCAACACTGTCCCAAGGAATGTTGGCAAGCAGTTTGAAGCTTCTAATGCACTTTCCAACATCGTGGTCGGGAGAGATTGATCTCATGTCGCAATTTGAATCTCTCAACTTCTTATCAATGTTATCAACCCACATCATAAACCAACAGTCAACCGTACTGTATGATAGTGGTATTGGAGAGTATTGTTCCTTCTTTCGCAGATAATACATAATGGTATTAACATGCTGTTACAAAATAAAAAGCCATTAAAAATGTTTCAGATATATACAGAATGCATATCAATTTCATTATAGCAACTTGTTTAATGCACTATTCATGAAAGTTTGTTTTTATACCAAATTCATTCAACAATCATACCAATTGCATACATGAACATTGTTGGATATATAATTCATAATAGTTTAATATATACTATATTTTATACCAATGTTAGTCAGAAATAATTCAGTATGAATACAGGATGGCTATCATCATGGTCATGTACATTTCATGCATAATAATGAGTAAAGGTGCATATGAGAACTATACTTTCACTTAACACCATTGATATATAATATTCATGTTTGTGCATGAGGTGTGTGTGTGCACATGATTGTCCTCGCAATGGCACAACAACAACAACATTATAATCATAGACACCTCCCTTCTCAAGGGGGTCACAACATGTACATAATATCCCAACTCATGCACGATTCACATATATTGCATTTAAGGATCTTAGACCATGTAAATCAACATATCTAATATTCGTTACAATAGACATGGATACATTCATCATAGCAACGCCATCATAATCATAACATAACATTCATATTCATATTGTATCATAGTTAGTCATATCTAGGGTTGTAGGGGAGAGAGACTTTATCTCAACACTACAATACATATGGCAAGTAAGCACCTCCACCATAAGTGGATCAACAATTAATAATTAGAATATTTGGAAAGTAAAGACCCCCACCATAAGGGTATCAATCCATTCATGTATAATAAATTCACATAACATACCTTCATAGATTGCCCTTCAAGGCCAAGAGTCGAGATCAAGTCTAACATCTTAGATTTGGCACAATAGATAGAAGAACATCATAATCCAACAACATAACCAATATGATCATTTTCAAGGTAATTCATATCTACAAGATTCTATCATATTCCATTCATGTCTAGGTGATCTAAACTAAGGCCATTCGTCAAGAAATTCATCAACCCTTGAGGATCACATCTAACCCCTCAATTTGCCTCTTTCATGATATAACCTAGACCAAGTCAATTCCATATTAGATTCATAAGGTAATCAAGAATACATGTAAAACTATACTTAGATCATGTAATTACATCATAAACAACTCTAGTTCAATCAATTGAATCAACTTCTAACAACATTCATAGTGTAGAGAAAAGCCATAGCTAGGGTTGGGGAAAACTCATGGATTCTTTAGATTTGAAGTTAAAACCATCTTAAATCACTAGTATTACCAATAATAAACATAGTTCAATCTTTAAGAACAACTTAGAAAGGAATCCATGGGGTTGAGTTGAAACCCTAGCTTTTGAAGATTTCTAGAATTGAATTAAAAGCTTTTGAGAGGGCCCCATGGGTGATAGCTACCCATGGATGAAAACCACCATACCTTAGGTGTAGAAACCCACGAAAATCCTAAGAGAAAGCCTCCATCTTCAAGCCCCTAGGTTGGTTTCTTCATTGGTCTTCAATGGTGTTCTTGGAGAGAAGACTTTGGGAGAGAAAGGGAATTGGGTTTTGATTTGGGGTCTTGACTTGTTGTGAGTTAGAATGGATTAGTTTAGAGACTTATAAACTTATATAAGTCATTTAATTAACTAATAACCGACCTCCCTTAACCCCCTTTAATAACTAATTAAAATACTAACCCTTAACTTAAATAAAAACTGCCAACAAACAGTCTCATCTACGGTTGGCTTTCCACGAACCGTAGATCAATCTACTGGCCGTGGTTGGCTTCCGTGGTTTGGGACTGAGGATCCAAATGTTGCAAGCTCCTAAAAATTCTAAGTATGGAACCACGAGGTCCATCCACGGACCGTGGTTTGATCTAAGGGGCGTGGAATGGCTCCGTAGATCACCACCAAAAAGCTGCAAGTTTTCTATCTAGACAGCTTTGGGGGACGGTTTTTGGGTCCTCTTCTAGGACCCCTAGAGTGGTCTTAGGGAGTCGTACCTGGACGTTCAACCCCTAAACCTGTCCATCTAACTATGAGAGTCACTTCTACAAGTTTTCACCCTCAAACAACACTCCAAACTTAAACAACAAGACCCTTACAACTCACTAGTTCAAATGACTAGTTTCCGGACGTTATAGTTGCTTCTTGATGTTTGACCTCTAAAATCACCAAATTAACTTCAAAAGCCATTTTTCATCATTTAAACAAGTTTCAACTATAAACTAACATGTGAGGATTTAGTTCAACCTACTAGATTACATCGAGCTTCTGTTACATCTTACTAGTTTCTACGGGGTTTTACACTTTTTGATCTTGAGTGAGCTGAAGCGAATGTTGATTGGAAAATAAGGGATAACCTATGGGTGAAATCATGCATGTGTTCATCTTTGCGAGTGTGAGAGTTTTATGTGGTTCCTAAACTATAATTTGTTGACCAATTGTGTGATTATGGAGTCATTCTTTGTGTGAGGGCATTTGAGTACCTTTGTTGAACTTGAACTTGTATTTAAAGCAAGTATTGTGAACTTGATAATATTTGATTAAGGTGAGTCACAACTTGAATCTTTGAGTGTACAATTGATCTTTGCATAAGTAAGTTGAGTCTTGTTGTGTGCATTCATGATTGAGTCTTGTGTAGCACTGTTTCAGGCATCCTTTTTGAACTGCTGAACTCGAGTTTTACTTGAGGACAAGCAAAAGTTTAAGTTGGGGTGTTGATCAGTCCTAGATTTGGACTCATTTAGGGCTTTATTTATATAGATTTAGTGTCCTCAAATTCTCATTTGGTGCCAATAACTGATGTAAAACACTTGATTTCCAGGTATATGGATTGAAGAACAAAGCTAGGATACTAATTTGCAAAAAGGAACAAAGTGAGCTAGAAGAATGAAGAAGAGCAAGCCTGGTGATCGCCAAGTCCACTTGGCTAGTCACCAAATGGCTATTTGACCGCCTAAAGTTCCAGTGTGCCAAACCCTGAAGAAAAAAACCAAGTTGGCGAGAGAAAAGAATAGTCGGCGGATCGTCGAGTGGTCCGCGATGCAGTGTTGGATCACCCAAAGTTACAGACCTTGAGGATGCTGAGGGCCAAGGCAAAAAGGTAGATAAAATTGACCAAAGGGTCGGATTGCCGAGTGGATTGATGAGCCCGACTTACTGCGCTGAGTGGCTTCTCGTAGCACATTTTTGGCGACTATAAATACATTTTTGAACATTTATTTTTGCATCATTATTCATAATATTACTCTTTTGAACAAATTATTATTAAGCTTTGAACTGTGAAACAAGTTTTCTCTAGTTTTCCTTTAGCTTTAAAGAATTGATGTTTTTCACTTTTGAGAAATTGGAAGTGGGTCTTTGAGATTCTTCGATTTGGACCTTTGTAAAGACGAAATAAATCTTATCCAATTGATGGAAACTAAATTTGATAACAATTTTTATCTTTTTATGATGTCTAGCTAAAACCCAATTCTTGGGGTGTGATTATGTGATTATGGGCTGATTTAGTTTATTGGTGTTGCTAATTGTTAGTCCAAATGCTATTTAGGAGTGAGTTCAATCAATAATTGTGGTTTAATTTAAGAATTGTAGTTGCAAATGCAGTTCTACCCTTGTGTTTTTGGCTTGCTCGAGAGAGAGGTTTTAAAACTAAGATTATTGATTGATTGTCTGTGGGTATTGGGTTGTCATGGATTCAGCTTGAGAGAGTGAATCCTAAACTCTTTTCCACACATTCAACTCGAAAGAGTGAATGGGCTAAGGTGTGGGCTGGTCTTATTTTACATGCTTGTCGATGTTCGAGAGAAATCGACCTGATTCGGGGTAAATTGTTAGAGAGAAAGTTTACCTACTCTATAGTCTAGCTTACTCACTAATATTTGGCTATTTTTTAATAGTTGCAATTACCCATTTATCTATATTAGCCTATAATCAAATCACATCCCAAGAACCCGTCTCATTATTGTTATTTGGCATTGTTTACTGTTTGTAGTTGATAATCAAAACCAAAACCCCATTATTTGACATTCGTGCCACCCTTTGATTTGAATTATGTTTTTATTCGATAATGTCTATTCCTATGGCTGATTTGGTCTCAATTGAATATTAAACACATACCGCTCTCTATGGGATTCGATCCCAACTGACTTAGTTGGGTTATATACTGATTAATGACCATTGATGCTTTGAATTAGATGAAGTGTCTTTGAAACGTCATTGATCAATGCATAGTAAAAACAAAAAATAAAGCATAGGGTGAAGCAAACCTTTGGCGCATATGCACCGAAGATCCATTAAGAGGCGGGTGGGTGTAGTTTCCTGGAACCCACTGGATCAACAACTGTGATGCCATCAGTAGCGCTCCTAAATGGAACAACATCCACCTCACGAGCCCGTTGTTGCCTCCACTCCTCATCTATAATCGACTACCTCTGGGTTGCCTCTAACTGTTGTCGCTCTTTCTTTATTGCCCATCGGGCCTCCTCAGTGTCAGAAGTATGAGTAGAAGAGCGGTGGCGCTTCCCAACAACATGGGATGGGTCGGGTGATGGTACAGTGTCACCAAAGTGGGTAGTCCTAACCACCTCATCCTCCTCAACCGTAGGTGCAGCCTCCGGTACAGTCTCAGCGGGGACTAGAAGGGCATCAACATCAGCACAGAGGCTAGCCAACTCAGTATTGAAGATGGTAATATCAATAGTAGGGGCAGGTCACTCAAGGACTCTCAACTCGAATGCATCAAGTCTCTTATGGACCGCCTGAATCTTCCTATCCATCATCTGCTCAATACAAGCCTCGGACTATACAACAGATCGCTGCATCCAGGGCCTTATGTGCTACAAAAAGGTAGCCATCTGGGACTCTAACTTCAGGACTCGGGCCAGAGGAACTAGAGTGGACCCTGAAGGGGGAGTGGCTTGGGATGAGCTTGCGGCCTTACTGGTGGTAGTGGAAGGGGTAACCTGGGCATCTGCAGAAGTGGGAGGTATGGTGGTGTCATCAGCCTGAATGTGATCCACATCAGCAGTAAGATCAGCACCCAAGAGGGTAGGTCCACCTATAAGTCCTTCCATGGAGCATCAAGATTTGCATCATCTCTAATGACGCCGATGTCCACAGTCTTGGTCGCCTCTGTCAGCCTATCACAATACCAAATAGGAACCACAGCCTCCTTGCAGAGATGTAATATAAGACACGAGAAGGGAATAGTAGTAGTAGTCTTGAATGCCCTCTCATGGATCTCGACAATCAAGATGCGGGAGAAATCAAGCTCCAGCCCTGCCATAATCGCTGCTAGCATCACAACCCGATCCCAAGTAACCTCGTTACGTTGTCCTCCTGTGTAGGGGACTGATGAGTCTGAGATTTGGACTCATTTAGGGCTTTGTGTTGAAAATGTTACCGTCCTCAATTGCCTAATTTAGGCTGTAAATTGATGTTTAAGTGTTGATTTGAAGCATATATGGCTGAGGAGCAAGGTAAAGACACTACCAGAAAAAAAAAAGACTAACAAGCCAAATGAGTGGATAAGAGCAAGCCTGGCGATTGCCAAGACCACTAGGCGGTTTGCTGAGTGGCTCCTTAGCCCGCCCAATTTTACAGTACACCACGTTTGAGATGAGAGAAATTTAGGCAAATTATGTTCCATATTGGTTGGTGTCGCGACCTCCCTCTCGGGCAAGCTGAAAACACATGGGTGACTTTGTATTTGCAACTAAAAACCCTTTAGATTAAACCACAACCACAAGGTGAAATCACCATTAAACTACATCTAGCCTATCATCAAGCAAAACCCAACAATAATATCAACACATATTTGCTAAATCATACCCCAAGAATGGGGATTTTTAGCCACATATCAAGAAATAACAAAATACACCTAAAATGATAGTAAAATCAAGTGGGTATAATAAATTAAACTTTGATTTAAGCAAAGGAATAAGAATGGAGAAGACCCACTTCCAACTTGGGGAAGATGAAATTCTTCTTTCTTTAAGTATCCCAAAAACCCTCTCCAAATTTGAGAAAAAAAATCCAAAAAGTACGATTCTATTCTGGAAATTAAAATAAATGTTCTAATCCCTAAAAATAATAATAAGTTTAGTATTATAGAATTCAGAAAATAGTGTTGGCAGATCATTCAACGAGGTTAGTCGAAATAGCCGATTAACTCGGCGATTCGCCCTTTGGTGTAGTTCGTCGCCGTCTTGCACTAACCTACAACATCGTCGTGCTCTGTGTCATTGGGTGACATAGTACTGCTTCGCAGATCTATTCGGTGGAACGCCGATTGCTCCTTTCATCGCCTTTTTGATCCTGATCCTTCATGGCTTCACGTGCTGGAACAAAGGGCGAAGTGCGTCCCTTCTACGAATCACCAAGTGTGCTTGGCGATGCTCAGGCTTCAGCATCTTCGTTCTTTTCAGCATTTTTGTTCCTTTTTGCGCCTAAGTGTCCATGCTTCCACTAAAACTTCAAATACCTGAAACTTAAGAATTTTCATCAGATATTGAGACAAAATAAGCATTTGAGGACATTATTTCTATCAAAATAAAGCCCTAAATGAGTCCAATTTGTGGACTCATCAATAACCAACTTTTAAAAATATTTTTTTGCGCATTGCGCGGGTATGTATTCTAGTATCTAATAATACGCATCTAGGCTGTCTCATTAAAAACCTTACAAAAAGAACTCAACGGGACAAAATCTCGTATGGGAAAAAGAGTACAACGCGTATTAAATCCCCATAATGAGAACACATATCTAGAGAATTGAATCTTCGCATTCCATACTTGTGCACCATCTTCTTGAAAGTTGCAATTGGTAGAGACTTGATGAACCAATCATCCACATTGTCACTTGAACGAATCTGTTGCACATTGATATCACCATTCTTTTTGAAATCGTGTGTGTGCAAAAACTTTAGCATAATATGTTTTGAACTATCTCCTTTTACGAATCATCCTTCAGGATTAACGAATTTTGCAAGTTCCTTACTTTAATTTTCTTAAGCAAATAAGGTATTGCATTTTAAAAAATCTTCGAGAGTTTAATTCAAGTTATCACATGCATAATAATATGAAAAAAATCTTGCTTAATGCAATCCATATGAGGATTATAAACATGTTTTTTAAAAACTTGCATATGCTATAGATTTTGAGTTCTTCAGAAATTTTCATATCTGCTTTGTCAAGTGACAACATTCAATATTAAATGTATGACATCTTATAGTGTCTAGACTGCAAGTCAAATAAGCTTTATGCTTATCAAGATGCATCATTTCACTTTTCACTTGATAATTATTTCTACACCAACATGTTTTAATAGACGTAGAATTCATATTATCATAAACTTTTACAATATTGCACATTATTGTATCTAAGATATCATCAACGATAGATCATTTTGTATCGGTTCTCAATGCGAATAACTCATTGAGATCTCACCACTTCATTATTTTAAGGTACATATCCTCTCATGAGATTTCATGAAGTGTTATGTTGTAGGAACTTAAAGAGCACATTGCCTCCTTATTATGATAATTTGATCCTTTGCTCCTCCCACATTTTTAAGGATTATTTTATTTAGAACCAATTGGTCTATCACTCTTCATGCATGTCGTAGACTCTGTCCTTTAGGGACATTCATTAAGAGTATTTTCAACTCTTGGTTGCTTCTTATTTCCCCCTTATGTTAAACAAACTAACATACATTCCAATCTACTTTGGATAATCCATCTTTGTGCATCATGGTGTATTCATTACTCTTATACTGCACATCAAAATTATCAGATGGAAAATATTTGGTCCCTGACCATAATTAAATTGAGAGAAAATTTGATCATAATTTATTAGTATGTTGCATATAATTACTTTAGTATGCAATACTTTATATTGCAGACGATGAATCTTTTTTCTCATAAGAAATGATTGATTATTTATCAAAAGCATTTAATATCACATCCATTTGAATATTTATCAATATTATTAAGATAGATTGTCTTGATTACATGATCTGATAATTGTGCTATTAACTCAATTTTGTGAATGTCAAACTGCAGGTTGACAATAAACGCACATGTGATTATCTAATAGATACATCTATTTATCACATCACATGGTCAAATTCTATGTACTTCATTTTGTTTCATCATATTTTTTTAAATATGAATAAAAATTCTTTGCCAAATAGAAGAAAATTAAAATTGAATGGTATAAAAGCAGTTTTCAGACAATTGACTTGACCAAACCTCCTAATAAATGTATTCCTTCCAAAAGTCAGGGTCTGTTGCACGTATAAGCTCTAAATTGACTTTACCAAACCTCCTGTCGTGCTCGTCGTGCGCGGCCTGGTCAAAGACTAGTGAGACCGTCATTTATGAGGAGCATGCATTTTAGGAAAATAGAAGCTGATGAAGACCACATGCCTACAGTGTCTACCGAATCTAAGAATCTGAGGAAGAGAAAAAGGTGTGGCATAGGAGAGTGGCTTTTAGGTTCATCCCGCACATCGAATTCTAGCGGCAAAAACTGACAGTTTGTACGTGAATAATGCATGGGCTTTCATTAGGTATGCAACACAGGAAACCAACTTTGAACAACTCTAGATTATGCTTTCCCCTCAACAGAGATGACATATGATTTAGAACATCGCAGCTCGAGAAAGGATCCAACCTAACCATACAAGTCAAACGCCATTTATGCGTCGTTTGTCCGAGTGCCTCATCGATGCACGCCCAACACCCGCCCCGATGCCTGGCATTAGATGTCGCACATCGATGTCCATGTCAATGTTTTAAGGTCAAATCAATTATTGCTAGGCATGAACCCACCCAAGGGGGGAGTTAATCCCACGAGAGGTAAAAAAGTCAACCAAGGTCCCTGCACAGGCACCACCCACATCGATCGTCAATGCTTGACCATACATTGCCTTGCCCCATGTGTACAACGCCTAGTGCTTGTAGTGATATCAACATCTACCACTCACCACATGATCAAAAGCAACGTCGTTCAACATAAATAGCCTAAAAACCTCTATGAGAAATGTCGCAACAGGTGTTGTACGACGGATCAACGAGCAGTCATTGACATGTTCTTTTAGGTGCTTGGCGGCATCACCATGCACCCATATTGCACCTCGACATGCCCGTTGGGCCCTAAATGTTACTCTGCAGCAGTCGCCTCAATGTGCCACCAACACCTCTACCTCCCTTATATATTCTTATAAAAAATCAAGTGGCAAAAGTAAACATCAATTTTCAAGAGAATCATGATTTACACGTGCTAAGGTACAACCATACATTGGCTTGCACAAATGACTTTTAAATATAAAAAATAATAGTCGACAAAAATACGACCAAACACACTTTTACTTGCATAAATCACTTTTAATATAAAAACTAATAGTTTTCGAAAAAAAATTAATGTTTATATACCCAAAATTTTTAGTAAAATAATCAAATAAATAGGAAAATTTAATAAAATATATAAACAGGACCAAACACACTTTCACTTGCACAAATGACTTTCAATTATTAAAACTTAGTTTTTATGAAATAGTTTAATTTTTATAAATTTCAACTTTTTCGTAAAATCATAAAAAAAAAATGGAGAAAAGTAAAAAAAATATAAAAACACAATCAAACCCGCTTTCACTTCCACAATTGACTTTCAAATATTAAAAATAATATTTTTAAAAAATATAACTTCTATATACCCTAATTCTTTTGTAATAAACTATTAATAAGAAAAACAATCAAAATAAATATTAAAATATGGCCAAACACACTTTTTTTTTCACAAATGACTTTCCAATATAAAAAGTAATTTCAAGAAAAAAATTAATTTTTATATGCCCAAATTTTTCCGTAAAATAATTGAATAAATAGGAAACAAATTAAAATAAAATATAAAAACACGACCAAACACTTTTACTTGCTCAAATTACTTTCAAATATAAAAAATAAAAACATGACCAGACATACTTTGTCATGCAGAAATGACTTTTAAATATAAAAAATAATAGTTTAAAAGAAAAATACATTTTATCTACCTAAAAATTTATGTAAAAAATTTAATAAATAGTAAAAAAAATAAATAAAAAATATAAAAACGCGACCAAATACACTTTCACTGAAAAATGACTTTAAAACATAAAAAATGATATGTTTTCACAAACAAATAACTAATTTTTATATACGCAAATTTTTCCGTAAAATAATAAAATAAATAGAAAAAAATATAAAAACACGACCAAACACATTTTTACTTGTACAAATGTTTTTAAAATATAAAAAATAATAGTTTTAAAAAAAAATAATTTTACTCAATTTTTTTTTGTAAAGTAATAAAATAAATTAGTAAAAAAATCACAAAAATATAAAAAACGATCAAACATGCTTTCACTTGCCAAATGACTTTCAAGATAAAAAATAGTAAATTTTAAAAAATAACATTTATTTACCCAATTTTCTTAGTAAAATAATCAAATAAATAGGAAAATTTTTAACAAAAAATATAAAAACACCACCAAAGACAAGGGCCTGGCGATGCGTGAAGGGACCTATCGATGTCTCCTTGGAAATATGCATAGGGGCCTACCACTGTGTGTGAGCAAAGGTTCTTGGGCCTCGACCTGCCATTGTGCGTGAGCCTTGACCAAACATTCTATGTGGGCCTCGACCGATGCCGCTTGTCTCATATGTGAAAGGGTCTGCCAATATCACGTAGGGGCATACCATTGTGAGTGAGCTCGGCTAATAATGCTTGCTTGACGTTTGCAAAAGTCTGCCGATGTCGCCTAGGTGATGTGCTGTAACGACCCTAAAAACGAACTAGTGAAACTAGAGCCTAACGTGTGTGTGTTTGTGGTTGTCATGAGGTTTGATGTGGTTTAATGTTGTCTTGATGCATGGTTGAGGTGTTTAGGGGTTAAACATCAAGGTACGACTACCTAAGGACCACCCTAAGGGTCCTTGAGGAGGACCCTAAGTCTAACCCCAAGGCTGCTTTAAATCATGAAAGTTGGCCAATGTGGGGTGACCTACGGAAGGGGGTCCACGCCCCGTGGATGGCCTCCATAGGTC
>JAJOOR010019176.1:0-44495 GCA_036250505.1 Solanum acaule
CCCCCTGAATAAGAATATGAAGTCGAATTTTCGAAATTATGCACGGATCTTGAGATATATGGAAATTACAATTATAGGTGTTTCCGAAGCACATTTTCGGGCATTTTTGGGGTCGTTTCACCTTATCCGCCATTTGACTCATGAAATCTTCAACATTAGAGTTTGTAAAACTCGGCGAGCTTTGGAAAATATTGGCGAATCACCGACCATGTCGGCGATCACGATGGAAACCTCCGTTTGGACTCCCCATAAACCAGAGGTCCTGTAAATTTTGGCGAAGAAACTAACCAGTCGGCGTTTCACCAAGTGAGTAGGCGAGCTTGACTAATGTCACCGAGTGGGCAAGAACAGGACGGTTTTTCAAGCCAAAGGTTCAAAAGTTTCAATTTCCTATGCTCTACCTCATTTTCTAACTTTGCAAACTCGCACCTAGATTTATTCTCAATATCGCTGCATTTCTATTGTGTTTTGGTTATTAAATTGTGCTTGGATCTGGATTGCGTTGCCGCCTAGCATCTCACTAGCATCTTAATCAGCAATCAAAGGTTGGTTTTCAAGCCCTACATTCCTTTTATCAAAAGTTATGCTCAAATGCGATGACATTATTTTGATGATGTGTGTTGGTCCTCTCTGGTAGGATTAAAATTTTTGTTTACTTGCTTTGATTCAATAATATTGACCGTACAGCTAAGTAGTTAATTCCTGAAAATTGTGCCCTATAGTGGTTTAAAAATCGTGGGTTAAGCATAAGTGTCGCTGGGTCTGAGCCTAATTTGGCTATTGCATCTTTTGATTTTGCTTTTGGCGGTTGCGGGGCTGATTTCAAGAAGTTGGGTTGATATTAAGCACGCGAGTCATTTTGGCGAGCTGAAACGAGCTCGTTGAACCACTCAGCGGTTCACCTAGTTGCCCTACCTCGCCTTTGATATCGTACTTTATGTGTTGAGGTTTCTGTATCTTTTGGCGAGAAGCATGAGGTTGCCAAAAACACCTGGCGACTCGCCGAAAGTCTTCATATTCGCCTTTTGTCTGCACCCCTGACCCCTTTTGCACTGTAACTTTCGGTGGGCATCCCTTTGTTCGCCGAAAGTTTACAGCGATTCACCGAATGGACTGCTGATTCTTCCTGCTTTTCTAACTTTATCTCAAGGCTTTACAGACATGGCCAGACCAAAAGTTGCAGGAAGAAATATTCCACCCCAACAAATAAGCGCACAAAACTCCAGAAGAGATGCTGGGACGACAGAGCACCCTAAAGCAAGGAGCGAGAACAAGAAAGCCAGTTCCAATAGGAGGATTCCCATTAACCCTAATGTCCCTGTATGGGCTCGAGGGTTCATTAACACGATACATGCCTTCAGAGCAGCTCACAATTTAGATAATATAGCTAAGGTTAATATCGCTGCAGCAACTGAGGAAAATGCAGTTAATGAAAACCAGAGTCAGAATGACAACACTCTGGGCACTGATGCCCGGAAAGATGGAGCGACTGCTTAGACAGGATCCCCTCTCTACCCCCCTCTTTGTCTTCCTTTAATTTAAATTCTGGATATTTTGTTATTGGCATTTGACAAATGTTTTTGTTTGTGGTGGGGTGAGGCCCACACCTTTTGTGTGCTTATTTTGTTTCTGTTTATGTATATACTTGGGCTATTTTGTTTAAAATTAAGTTAATATTGCTTTTCTATGGATATTTGAGCTTGTGGCTTTTTTTGTTTTAATTGAAAAATGATTTTGACTTTTGACCCTTTCGAAAAAATTTCGCAAATTTTCTCCAGCTCTTGTATGCACTAGAATGTGGCTAGTCCTTGGTTACTTCCTATGTACATATTGGTAATTAAATTGATAGAAGTCCTCTTATTACCCTAATTGTAAAGAATAGATGCATGAATGTGATATGAAAAGTGTAAGTATGAACATGATATGAAGAATAAGTGTGTGGTCTATGCCTAGAATGCAGGTGTGCTAGTATTGAAAGGACATTCTCAATTATGCACTTATGAATGAAAATGTTTGCATGTGGAATGTTTTCTTCCCTTTTAATGTATCTTGAGTTGGTAGACTTATGTTTCCTTTTCTTGAAAGCATGTATGAAGTTATACGATCATGAATGTTATGATGTGTTGATTTGAAAGGTTATTCTTAACTCTTCACTAAAGCATGTTAAGGGATTCTTATACGAAAGGTTATTCTCATGTTTGAATCTATGAGCTATCCTCATGTTGGGAGAGGATGGATGCCCATACGATAGTTGAGGTAGGGTATCTAGTAGGAATCCTTGGAGATGGATGCCCATACGTTAGTTGAGGCGGGGTTATCTAGTAACAATCTCTATGCCCAAAGGACTTATGCAAGTTGGAATGAGATGGATACACATATGTTAGTTGAGGTGGGGTTATCTAGTAATAATCTATCTTCCTTAATGTACTAATGACATGAACTACTCTATGGAAATCAAGGCTAAGCACCGAGACGTCATTGAGTGGGATGGATACACTCATGATAATTGAGGTGGGGTATCTAGTAGCAATCCTTGTGATGGATGTCCATACGTTAGTTGAGGCAGGGTGTCATGTAGAAAACACTTTGACCCTTAACTATGTGCCCACATAGGATAGCTAGTGGATCCATTAGGGTAATCACCAATTGACCTAGGCAAGTTGATCACCTTTTTATGGTGTGGGGTTACATGACACCGGATTCTATGATTTAGCTCTCATAGTCTATGTCGGTTAAATGCTTATTCCCATCATGTGAGGTACCCATTATGGTTTCTTGAGAAGTTCTATGACGCGTGGGTAGTAGTATGGGATGTTATCCACACATTTACACGAGTAGCCTTCAAGAGGGCTATAGTCAGAATCTTTACTTCCTAATGAAAGAATGTGTTCTAAATGAACAAATGAAGCAATTTGCCTTTATGTCTACATGAATTGATGTATGTCTCACATGTCTATATGAAATGATGCATGTTTTCCATGATATGATGCATGTCGTAGTAGACTAAAAGATATGAAGCACGTTTTACTTGAGTTAGTAATATGAGTTTTTTAGCATGATATCTTGAAATGTAAGGAGTCTTATCTATTGTGGCGTAGTGGAACAGTTAGGTATGGTGTGAAGAGGTAGTATGGGATGCCACTTCATATCTTACTTAAGTGTGTCTTAGGGCTATTATAGATAGGGACCCTAAGATGATTGAGACGCCTTGCTTGATGTATACGTTCTTGTATTGTGTCTTGACATTGAAGGAGCATCAGGAGAATGGTAAGCTCACCTTTGGTGGAAATGTGATGATAATGTCTTAGATGTTGGTAATACTTGTATTTGATGCATCTTATCCTTATGTTCATGAAATATCTTGAAATTGGTATCATGCATGGTTTCCAAACAAAAATGTTCGTTTTAGCATGTTTTTCACATGGTCATCATACTTAATACATTTGTGTGTACTAACTCCATATTTTCCTCTATGTCTACAAGTGTAGGTTCCGGTAAATGACTTGCTAGTTCTAGTGAAGACTTGGATTGAGACTCCCAACTTAGAGTGGTATTTCCTCATCATTCGGGGACACATTTTAGAAGCTTTATATTTTGTTCTACTTTTTTATATTAGACCCTTTCTAGACTTTTCAAGTGTAAAAGGGTTGTGACCCTACTTATGTTGGTTTCTAAGTTTGTAGTAAGATGGCCATATGAGACAAGTAGACTTCCGCTGCAATGTTTTAAATGTTTAGTATGTTTTGAATTGTATGGTTTTTAAATAAAAAGTTTTAATTCCGTACAATTCTATTATCGATGCAATGAAATGAACTATGAGGCTTGTATAAGACCCCTTCGAGGTCGAGTACGCCGTGTCACTTCCGTGGCATAGGCTCGGGTCGTGACAAACATGGTATCAGAGAAATGATTTTGGAATGGTACTTTTAGGATGTTGTCTCACAAGCCACGTCTAGTAGAGTCTTTTCCATCGGTGTGAGTCGCAACACACCTATGAGCGAGAGGCTATAGGATGTTAGGATGTTTCACTTTCTTCATACTCTTATGTCGTGCCTTAGAGCTAGATCTATAGTTGTACTTCTCCTGACCCCTTCTCTTGTGTTTATTGGATATGAATAAAAGAAGGAATAACGCTAAGAAGGTGGAAGAAGAGGGTGTGAATAGAGGAGTTCCTCCTCTAGAGAATCAAACTCCTCAAGGTAATCAAGATCCTCAGGGTAATCAAGTTCCTCTAGGTGGTCAAGTTCCCCAAGATGAGGAAGTCCTTCAAGATCCTATTGATGAAGGGGCTATGACTAATATGGTGATAAGAACGGCTCTCCAAACCTTGACTCATTCTTTGACGGCTCAAGTGACTAGGGATGCTAGAGCTCATGAGAACCCTAATGAGAGCACTGTGGCTTCGAAGCTAGTAGATTTCACTAGAGTGAATCCTCCTAAGTTCTTTGGCTCTCAAGTGGGTAAAGATCCTTAAGAGTTCTTAGATGTAGTTTATAAGTTTGTAGATGCTATGGGGGTGACTACTAGGGAGAAAGAGGAGTTGGTCACTTATCAATTGAAGAGTGTGGCACAAGTGTGGCATACTGAATGGAAGAGGAATAGGCCGGAAGGAGCGGTTGCTATAGGTTGGGAGGTGTTCAAGAGAGCTTTCCTCGATAGATTCTTTCCTAGGGAGAAAAGGGAATCAAAGGTAAAAGAGTTTATCAACCTTCTTCAAGGTGGTATGGGGGTTGAGGAATATTCTCTTAAGTTCACCGAGTTGTCTAAATATGCTCCTTCTATGGTTACAGATCCTAGAGATGAAACGAGTAGGTTCGTGACGGGTGTGTCTAACTTGGTGAGAAAAGAATGTCGTTTGGCTATGCTTCATGATAACATGGATATATCTCGACTTATGGTTTATGCTAAGAATATGGATGATGAAAAGCTCCAACAAAAGAATAAGGAATTGAAGAGGTCTAGATCCGATGATCACGGTCAACCTAAGTTGAAAAAGAGGTCAATCAACCAAAATTCCTCCTATGATTCTTTTATGGTGAGCAAAGGTGGGGTATCTAACCCTAAATCTCAAGGAGGAAATGGAGGTGATTCTCCTTATGATAGGCCTACATGTGCTAATTGTGGAATACACCATTTGGGTAAGTGTCTCGCCGGTACGGATGGTTTCTTTGGGTGTGGAATTAATGAACATAAGATGAGAGATTGTCCTACACTCATGGATAAGGGGAGAGAGGCCAAGCAAGCTTCTTATAGTGGACTGGATCCTAATGCTCCCAAGAAGAATCGTTTCTATGTGCTTTAAGCTAAAGAGAGTAAGGAAAGTCATCCGGGTGAAGACACCGGTAAGTGATGGTTTCCTTTGGTTTAGAATGTGATGTTGAGCTCCTTATGTTGTGTGCATGTTAGCCTAGTATGAGTATGATTTCTTCCTTCAGTCGGGGATAGTATGTTGATTATGAGGTCGTGAAGAATTCGGGTATCCTTATCATAGTCTTCTATTCCTATTCAAGCTTGAGACTTAGCGTTCTTAGTAGCTTATTTCATGTTTTGGAGTCATGCATGATTATGTGTTTCATGGTTTACTTATGTTATTCTTTCTCTTGATGAGATTAAGATAGAATGATAAAATGAGTAATTGATCTACATTCCCTCATGTTGTTGTGCAATTAGTATGAGATGCTTGTTGTGATTTCAAGAAGTGAATGTATGATCATGACTATGTGTGCTTTTGAGAGTAATTTAATATTTTTGGCTTCATGTTGTTATACTGAGCATTCTTATGATCGGAGAAGGTAGTTCCTCCATTTAAAGTAAGAAATGATGAAGTATGTGTGCCTAAAGAGTTTGTAGAATGCAATGAATACATGTTGAGATAAAGTTGATGTTTCTTTTAGTTTGTGCATGGATTATGATGTTGTATGCTTGTTGGGCTGCTAGTCTCGAGTCATTTTCCCTTAATGTGTTTAAGTGTCATTCGAGGATGAATGTTCCTAAGTGGGGGATAATGTAACGACTTGGAAAATGATAGGATGAACTAGAGCCTTGACGTTTGGGTTAGCATGACTTTAGGTGAATCTGTGGACTATTTCAGAACATAAATGGATCATGGTGGAAGCCTAGGGTGCAAGCAAGGGCCCATGATAGCATGATAGGGTGAAAGAGGCCTAGTTCCTAGAGGGGATGTTTAGCGACGGGTTGTTGATCGCCCAAGGGATTGGGCGAGTCGCCCTTATGCCCTATGGTCGCCTAGTGGACTGCCTCTTTAGCCAAGCTACTGGACCAAAGGACCGACTAAATGGCAGCTCGCCAAGCTGGTCAACATGTCACCCTTCTCCCCTCCAATCGCCCTATGACCTGCCCCATTTAGGGAGCTACTGGAACAAAGGGCGAACAAGAGTGCACTTGGCGAGCCCTAGTGTTCCAAGAGTGAACTAAGATGGAAAGGGGTAAAACTTTCAAGTCAAAACTTTAAGAGTCCTTAGCTCTTTTCCAAAATTGACCCTACACTATTCCATTCCTTTCCTAGCAACTATATAACCTTATTATGACCTAATTCCTTTCATTTTAAGCCCCTCCAAATAGAATTAAAAGAAACCCATATCCTCTAAAATTTTCTCTCACTAGAAACCCTCCATTAGAGAAAAAGAAGAAGGGAGCAATAGAGGCTAGGGTTTGGCGATTTCAAGGTTGTTTCTTCTCAAATTTCTTGTGCATTTCTTCGGATTAAGGTATGGTGGCTCTTTATCTAGGGTTATCTCTCACCCTAGAGTCCTATCAAAGTGTTTTTCAAAGCTTGCAAAGCTTCAAAACCTAGATCTTTCACTCTTCAACATGGGTTCAAACTTTTATTGTTTTTAATGGCTTTATTATGAAGTAATGTGGTTGTATTGATATTTAATGGTGGTTTTATGAAAAACCCTCTCAAAGAACCCATGTTTTCCTAAAGTCTTCAATGGTGCCCTAAGAAGTGGGTTTTTGGATTGTTCAAGCATGTGGTTATGATATGCTTATATTGAATGAGTTTATTGAAGTAATATGATTATACATGCCTAATTAAGAAGAATTGTTGGTATGTGGTGATGTATTGATTATGGTCTGGTAAGGCAAATTCATGATTTAGATGTTGATATAGAAGGGTCATCTATTGATGTGTGATCCACTTATGGTGGAGGTGGTTACTTTCTATGTACATAATGGTAATTAAATTGATAGAAGTCTTCTTATTACCCTAATTGTGAAGAATAGATGCATGAATGTGATATGAAAAGTGTAAGCATGAACATGATATGAAGAATGTGTGTGTGGTCTATGCCTAGAATGCAAGTGTGCTAGTATTGAAAGGACATTCTCAATTATGCACTGATGAATGAAGATGTTTGCAAGTGGAAGGAATTCTTCCCTTTTAATGTATCTTGAGTTGGTAGACTTAGGTTTCCTTCTTGAAAGCATGTATTAAGTTATATGATCATGAATATTATAATGTGTTGATTTGAAAGGTTATTCTTAACTCTTCACTAAAGCATGTTAAGGGATTCTTATATTAAAGGTTATTCTCATGTTTGAATCTATGAGCTATCCTCATGTTGGGAAAGGATGGATGCCCATACGATAGTTGAGGCGGGGTATCTAATAGAAATCCTTAGAGATAGATGTCCGTACGTTAGTTGAGGTGGGGTTATCTCGTAACAATCTCTATCCTCAAAGGACTTATGCAAGTTGTAATGAGATGGATACTCATACGTTAGTTGAGGCGGGGTTATCTAGTAACAATCTTTCTTCCTTAATGAACTAATGACATAAACTACTCTATGGGAATGAAGGCTAAGTACCGAGAGGTCATTGAGTGGGATGGATGCTCTCAAGATAGTTGAGGCGGGGTATCTAGTAGTAATCCTTTGTGATGGATGATCATACGTTAGTTGAGGCGGGGTGTCATGTAGCAAGTTCTTTGTCCCTTAACTATGTGCCCACATATGATAGCTAGTGGATCCATTAGTCAAATAACTGATCGACCCTAAACTGCGGATTTTATGATTTAGCTCTCATAGTCTATGTCGGTTAAACGCTTATTCCCATCATATGAGGTACCCATTATGGTTTCTTGAGAAGTTCTATGACGCGTGGGTAGTATTATGGGATGCTATCCATGCATTTGCACGAGTAGGCTTCAAGAGGGGAATACTGAGAATCTCTACTTCCTAATGAAAGATTGTGTTCTAAATGAAAAAATGAAGCAAGTTCCCTTTATTTCTACATGAATTGATGTATGTCTCACATGTTTAATAAAATGATGCATGTTTTCCATGATATGATGCATGTCGTAGTTGACTAAAAGATATGAAGTATATTTCACTTGAGTTAGTGATATGAGTTGTTTAGCAGGATATGTTAAAATGTAAGGAGTCTTATCTATGGTGGCCTAGAGGAACAGTTAGGTGTTGTGTGAAGAGGTAGTATGGGATGCCACTTCATATCTTACTTAAGTGTCTCTTAGGGCTATTATAGATAAGGACCCTAAGATGATTGAGACACCTTTCTTGATGTATATGTTCTTGTATTGTGTCTTGACATTGAAGGAGAATGAGGAGAATGGTAAGCTCACCTTTGGTGGAAATGTGATGATAATGACTTGGATGTTTGTAATACTTGTATTTGATGCCTCTTATCCTTATGTTCATGAAATATCTTGAAATTTGTATCATGCATGGTTTACAAACCAAAATGTCTATTTAATCATGTTTTTCACATGGTCATCTTCTTAGTACATTTGTGTGTACTAACTCCATATTTTCCTCACTGTCTACAAGTGTAGGTTCCGGCAACTGACTTGCTAGTTCTAGTGAAGACTTGGATTGAGACTCCCAAGTTAGAGTGGTATGTCCTCATAATTCGGGGACACATTTTAGAAGCTTTATGTTTTGTTCTACTTCTTTGTGTTAGACCCTTTCTAGACTTTTCAAGTGTAAAAGGGTTATGACCCTAACTATGTTGGTTTCTACGTTTGTAGTAAGATGGCCATGTGAGACAAGTAGACTTCTGCTGCAATGTTTTAAATGTTTAGTATGTTTTGAATTGTACGGTTTTTGAATAACAAGTTTTAATGCTGTACGATTCTATTATTGATATAATGAAATGAACTATAAGTCTTGTATAAGACCACTTTGGGTTCGACTACGGCATGTTGCTTTCGGGGCATAGGCTCAGGTCGTGACAGGAAAAGGGTCGTATCTAAGGCTACTCTACCTTCGTGTTTTTGGCTTGCTCGAGAGAGTGGTTTTAAAACCAAGATTACTGATTTGATGGTCTATGGGTATTGGGTTGTCATGGGTTCAGCTTGAGAGAGTGAATCCTAAACCCTTTTCCACACATTAAGCTCGAGAGAGTGAATGGACTAAAGTGTAGGTTGTTCTTAATTTCTTCTTGTTTATATTCGAGATAAACCAATTTGATTTGGGGTAAATTGTTCGAGAGAAAGTTTATCCCCACTAAAGTATAGCGTATTCACTGATTTACAGCTATTTAGTAATAGTTACAATCACCCACATAGCTATATTAGCCTATACTACAATCATATCCCAAGAACCCGTCTCATTACTTGTTAATTTGTGTTGTTTGTTTTTGTTGTCGCTGTTAGTTATAACCAAAACCCTTTTTTTGTTACTTGACACTTGTGTCACCATAAATTTGAAGTACACTTTTATTCGTAAATGTCTTTACCTATGATTGACTTGAACATATTTGTACTTTGCTCTTGATTCTCAAACACGTACCACTCCCTGTGGGAACGATCCCAACCCAATTGGTTGGGTTATATACTAGCTAACGATTGTTGACTCTTAGAGCTGGATTAAGTGTCTTTGATAGCGTTACTCATATCAATAAGTAGCCCAATACCTTAATTTATCTACTCTCTCGAGCTAGATAGGTACGATAAAATTGAGATTCACTCTCTCGAGCTGAACCCCTAACAACCCAATCACTAAAATAATCAATCGATAACTTTAGTTCTAAAACCTCTTTCTCAAGTAACATAGAACACTAAATTAGAACTGCATTTGCAACTACAATTCATGGGTTAATACACAGCTATCAATCAAACCCACTTCAAATGAGTGTTTAAATCAGTAGACAACAACACCCATAAGCTAATTAGAGCAAATAATCACATGATCACACACCAAGAATGTGGGTTTTAGCCACAGATCATAAAAAGGAAGAAATCAATACCAGTTACATTCTCCATAATCTGGGTATTGCAATCCAAGTCTTTACAATGATCCAAAATGCTCAATATAAAAAACCCAACTAAAAATCTATTAGAAAACTCCTAAACTAAGGAAAGTAATGTTCAAAACCAAATTTCAAAGTTCAACAATGGGAAAATTTACTCAAGATCTGATTGTTCTTCATTTCACTGGTTTGAAATTCAGTTTATACGATCTCAAATTTTGTTCTTCGGGGTCAATCGGCGTATTTAGTTGTGCATTGCCGACTAAGTTGGCGATGCGCCAAGTGACGCGTTTCCTCGCTGTCTCACTTTGTCTCATTAACCTCATAGTTCTGTGATTTTATGCGATTAGGATCAAAGTCGCCGATCAATTTAGTGGTCCGCCGACAGTCCATATCCATCGCCAAGTTGGCTTCTACCCAGGGCTGGCAGTCTGGAACTTTAGGACAGCTAAAATGTCACTCAGCGAGTCACTGAATGACTTTGGTGATTCTCAGCTTTTACTATCGTAAGCCTTTTTCACCTTTTTCTCTCCTTTTTGCCCGGTATTGTCCTTACCTTACTCTTCTGCCTTTATGTCTGCAAATTAACATTAAAACATCAGTTTAGAGCACAAAATATGAATTGACGACACTAATACTATGAATAACAAACCCTAACTGAGTCGAAATCCCAGACTCATCAACACCCCCAACTTAAACTTGTGCTTGTCCTCAAGTAAAACACAAGATCAATCAACAAGGATGTCTACAAATAGTGCTTCTCAAGACTCAAAACGAATGCACACAAAAGGCTCAAACTACACATACAATGTTCAATTGTGCACTCTAAGTTTCAAATTTTGACTAACCATCATCGAAAAGAACTCAAGCTCAAAATGTTTGCTTCAAATGCAAGTTCAAGCTCAACAAAAGCATTTGAATGCCATTACATGAAGAATTAAATACAACTCTCACGCTCCCAAAGATGAAAACATGCATGACTCTACCCATAGACTTGCCCTTATTGGCCAATCAACATAATTTTCAGCTAACTCAAGATCACAAAGGTTTTTCAAAGCTTGTAATGGGGGTTACTGTAAAGGTATGATCATTTTGGTTCAGTGACATCTTCCTGCATGAAGTATGGCCTGCATTTCACTTCTTCTCTTTCACACTTTATGCCGTTCACAATCCACCCTATTGTTCATTTAAGCATGACTCATTGGACACCTCATTTCTTTTGCTCCTTTCACAAGCTTTATTTCATAAACTCTTCTCTTTTTCGGTTTCAACCTTTTTGTTTTCTTTCTCTCTTATGATTTTTTTCTATTAAGGGGTTCCATCTTTTTCAACATTATCCTTCAAAGGTGGATTTTTCACATTTCTTGATTTTCCTTCTTTTTCACCCATCCCCAACTTAGGCTTTTGGCCTAGTTGGCTATTCAAACCAACCAATACTTCATGAAGGTTATAGGTGATGCGACAAAGAGATAATAGTTGTTCAAGTTTCTTCCAAAGAAAAGGATAGGCTCAAAGGATGCCAAGCTATGTTCACACTCTCAGAAGGTGGCCACAAAGAGGTATGGTAGCACTTTTAGGTTCACTTTTCACAAATTGTGCCTAAGATCATTTCAATTGCTTGCTTACATCAATCAATTGGACTAACAGAGCAAGGTTCTAGGTATCATCAAGCACATAGTACAAAACAACCTCACCACACATGGCATTCGACACAATCATCAAACAAGATTCTACAATTTTTAGCTAACATGCAATGATCATCACAAGAGATCAACTCAAAAACTGGCTAGTCACAACAAGATGCTAGGAGTTCACATATGACCTATGCAACTCAATTTGCCTCATCGTAGCCACACATTAATAACGTTCAATTGAGATCACTATTGAAGTCATCGGTATTGATCAAAACTGACACTCAAAATTGCAACAGAACAGCCATATTCAAACACATCAAGGGGTGGCAATTTTTAAAATTGGTTCAAAACCATTTGCAATTCAAAACAAAAGACAAATACAATGGATCAAAACAATATATATATATATATATATATATAAACACAAGATACGATCCAACATTCACAAAACAAAAATAACAACTATCCACAAAACAACCCAAAAAAGGTAGGTATAGAAATAAAACATGATAAAAATAGAAAAGGAGTCCAAAATCCTCCTACTAGGCTAAGCTTGGGGTGAAGTTGGCATCTTTGTGACTCCTTCATCTGGGCATTAGTTCCCGGTGCAACAACATCCATGGCTCCACTGGAGCCTACCATCGAAGTATCTCTGAGTAATGCCTCAAACATTGTCTGAACCATGGACCCCTCAAGGTCCTCCAGATCATCATACATAGCCACATCATGGACACCCAACTCTTCCTCATCAATGTCAGCTTCAGACTCATTAGTTGTATCCTCTCTATCAACATCTCCGGTCGTAGTAGCTGGAGAAATCTCTGAACTAGCAGGGACATCTTCACTCAGGATCTGAAGAATCTCAATTGTTCTGAACAACTTCGACAAATATATGGACTTTAGTTTATCCATATCTCTCCTCAACACAGCAACATCGGCCTTCTAGGCCGTCACAGCAGTAAAATCATGCCGACCCTGCTCACAAGCCTCTACCCTTACAGCAGTGGCATCTAGTGCAAGTCTGTGGCCATCAATCAACTCCTGATACTGTTTCATCTCATCCCTAATCGGGGCCAAAGCAGTAGCAATAGCTCACTCTATTAACCCAGGCACAACGGCCTCAACCTGGAAGGCACACACATTAGCAGATTGAGCCAGATGGCACATTTTGTATAGCATGGCCTGGGTGATAAGGGGTTGGGAGGCAGTAGCAGCAGCAACAGTAGTGAGAAGGGGTACAATAGTAAAAGGACCAGGAGAAGCAGAAGTAGAAGGACCAAAGGTACTTGTAGGCTCACTGACCTGAGGAGGGAGAATTGCCTTTTTCGGCAATATATCAACATCAACTAGGGGACGTTTGTGAGTACATGATTTGGACTCGTTTAGGGATTTATTTGGATAGATTTTGTGTCCTCAAATGCTTGTTTTGTGCCAATAACTGATGTAAAACCCTTGATTTCCAGGTGTTTGGATCGAGGAACAAAGCATGGACACTAACTTGCAAAAAGGAACAAAGAGAGCTAAAAGAGCAAAGAAATGAAGGCCTGGAGATCGCCGAGTCCCTTTTTCAAGTCGCCGAATGGCCATTACTTCGCCTAAAGTTCCAGAGAGGCAAGCACCGAAGGAGAAAGTCAAGTTGGTGATAGAAAGGAGTAGTCGGCGTGTCACTGAGTGGTTCTGCGATGCAGTGTTAGATCGTCCAAAGTTACAGAACTTGAGGATGCTGAAGGCCAAAGAAGAAAGGCGATGAACTTGATCAAAGGATGGATCGCCGAGTTGATCGGCGAGCCCGACTTACTGCGCCGAATGGTCCTTCACAGAATATTTTTGGAGACTATAAATACATTTTCATACATTAATATGAAGATATTTTATCATAATCTTAGTTTCAATTTATTGAATTTGATTTTTGAACTCTGAGTATTGAGACAAAACTTTTCTTTAGCTTTGACAAATTGAAGTTTTCCGTTTTTGAGAAATTGGAATTCTTTGAGATTCTTCAACTTGGACCTTTGTAAAGACGAAATTAATCTTACCAAGTTGATGGAAACACAATTGGGTAACTATTTCTATATTTTTATGATGGCTAGCTAAAACCCTAATTCTTGGGGTGTGATTATGTGATTATGGGTTGATTTAGCTTGTGGGTATTTCTAATTGTTAGTTTTAATGTTGTTTAAAAGAGATTTCAATAAGCAATTGTGGTTTAATTTAAAGGGTTGTAGTTGCAAATGCAACTCTACCTTCGTATTTTTTGCTTGCTTGAGAGAGAGGTTTGAAAACCAATATTACTGAATTGATGGTCTGTGGGTATTGGGTTGTCATGGGTTCAGCTCGAGAGAGTGAATCCTAAACCTTTTTCCACACATTCAGCTCGAGAGAGTGAATGGACTAAAAGGTAGGATGTTCTTATTTGCATGTTTGTTGGTGTTCGAGAGAAACCAACTTGATTCGGGGTAAATTGTTCTAGAGAAAGTTTATTCCCACTAAAGTCTAGCTTATTCACTTATTTATAGCTATATACTAACAGTTGCAATTACCAATTTGTCTACATTAGCCTATAATCCAATCACATCCCAAGAACCCGTCTCATTACTTTTTAATTCGTGCTATTTGTTGTTGTTGTAGATGATAGTTGAAACCTAAACCTCTTGTTATTTGACATTCGTGTCATCCTTAATTTGAATTATGTTTTTATTCGCAAATGTCTATTCCTATGAATGACTTGAACATATTCTTACTTTGCTCTTGAATCTTAAACACGTACCACTCCCTGTGGAATTTGACCCCAACTCATTTAGGTTGGTTATTATATTGACTAGCGATAGTTGATACTGATGAAGTGTCCTTGAAACGTTATCAATCAAAATGGCGCTGCTGCCGGGGAGTTCTATTGGTTAAGATTCTTTAGTTAAGTTGAATTTTGTTCTTGTTAGTTATAGTTGAATCTACTTACTTTTAATTTTGGTTTTTGTGTTGCTTGTTGAGCAGAGAAATTGAGCATATCTGGTAGCAACGGTGACCCAATGGATCAGCCTCCTTTGAGATTGATGAGTCTTAGGGAGGACATCCTAACCTTCAAGAAATTGGAGGGTGAGACCGTTTATGAGTTGTAGCAACGGCTTAAGGCTCTCTTGCAACACTGCCCAACTCATGAAATTCCAGAAAAGATTCTTCTACAGAGGTCTTGGTCTCAAAAATAGAAGCACAGCTGATCAACTCTTCTCGGGTTGTTTGATACAACAACCCTTTGAAACAGTAGCCCAACTCCTTGATGGCATGATTAAGACTAACAAGGAGATAGAATACAACCAAGAATCGGCCGCATTATTGACTCAGCTAGATGTCTTGGCCAAGAAAGTCATGGAGTTGGAGGTAATGTGCAAAAGAAAAGATAGATATATACCCCCACATGAGTCCCAAGGACAATGAGGGTAGACGCGTCGAAGAAATGCTCTGAATCATTCTTCAAAAGGTCAATGAGCATGATAGAGTGCTGGAGGAGATAAGGGAAAATGTCGAAATGCTAAATTAGATGAGTGCCTCTCACTCCAGATCTATCCAGCATATTGAGACCCTCATGGGTCATGTATTGCCACATCTCTACCCCAAGACAACAAGAGGGGTTTCCTAGTAACACTAAGGTCAACCCCAAGAATGAAGTTTGAGTGAGGACTTGCGTCGTGCCACCATGTTAAGTAAGGCTCTTCTTGGGAGGCAACCCAAGGTTTTATGGCTTCATTTTTGTTTTAGAAAATAATCGTGTGTTGATTTTGTAGGTTGAAGTGTGGCATGTGTTTGAAAAGTGCAGGTTGGCAAGCTAATAGTCCAGTCGGTGACTAACTAAAGAACTCGGCGAACCTGACTTGGACCGCCGTTGGACTCAAGGAATTCTAGGGTTTCAGTCTATAAAACTCGACAAGCCCAGGAGCAGATTGGGGAATTATCGACCAGGTCGGTGATCTCAATCTTGTCCGCCTTTTGGACCCCCACCTTAACCGAAGGACCTGTAAAACACGGCGAGGTAAGCGCCCACTCGGCGTGTTGCCCAGTGGGTGAGCGAGCAAGACTAATGTCGTGAATGGGTTAGAACTGAACGATTTTTAAAGCCAAAGGTTCACAAGTTAAAATTCTTTCACTTTCCCTCACTTTTCAACTTACCAAAATCACACCCACTCTATAGTATTCTAAATTTTTATGTTTTTATCGCATTTTAGTCGTCAAGTTTGTGTTCAGAGTTGGACTTCTTTGCCACCTAGCATTTCAAAGTATTTATTCGGCTTCTAAGGTTGCTTTTCCTAACCCCAAATTTATTTTTAGTGATTGTTACTCTTATGCAATGATTTTTATCTTAGTGATGTGTGTTGGGCCTCTCTGATCATAATTGTATGCGTGTATGCCTATTTTAATTTGAATATCTTGCCCCTAATGCTTATATTGTTGAAGTCTCGAGTATTTTGTGCCTTAGAATTGATTAAAATTTTGGGGTTGTGCTGGCATGTTGTTGGGTCTAGTTGGGTGAAGTATAAGTAACCCGCATTTCGGCCAAATGACATAATTTGCCCAATGATGGAGCAGTTGACGTTAGGGGCTACGGGGTTGAATTTGGAAGTTGGGGTTGAAAGTAGGCACGTTGGGCCATTTGGCGAGCTGGGTCGAGCTTGTCGAACCACTCGGCGGTTCATCGAATTCCCCCATATCACCTTTAATTTCATGCTTAATCTTGAGTTAGCTTCTGAAACTTTTGGAGAGAAGCCTGAGTTTGCCAAGTGCACTTGGCGACTCGCAAAAAGTCCTTCTTGATTGCCCTTTCTGCGCCCCTAACCCCTAAAATGCACTGTAACTTTCGGCAGGCTAATCCTTGCTCGCCGAAAGGCTCTTCCCATCGCCGACATGCCAATTTTTCTAAGAAACTTTAAGCCAATCCTTTCGGTGAGCCTGATCTGGCTCACCAAAATGATTCGGCGATTCGGCGACTCGCCGACTGGTTCAGCTAGTTGTCTACAACTATTTTTCTGCACCTTTGTCTGACCTATTTCTAACTTTCTACAACGTGTTTGCAGATATGGCTAAGACCAACCTTGACATGCCGCCCCGTAAACGAGCACATGGAGTAGTCATAAACGAAGGGGGAACCAACCCTCCTAAAAAGGGAAGAACATAGCCTCAAATAGGAGGCAAGGGAAAAGGCAAGAAGCTAGTTCCTGAGGTTCCAGTGCACAACTCTGGCAAGGTGAGAGAGTCCATCGACTCCCAGGCTACACTATCTGAGCCAGAGAACGACCAGCCACTACAATCCCGGAGGACAGAGCTCCATGCTAGATCTCGTCCTGACTCATCTAGAGTCCCAACATCTACCACTCCTTCTCCAGCAGATACAGTGCCAGTTTCGACACCTCTTGTAGCTCAAATACCACCGGTGGTTCCTACTCCTAGGCTACTCAACAGACTAAAAGCTGATGGGTTGCGAACTATTCTTAGGGAGAAGCTACTATCTACAGAGGGCCTAGAGGGCAGACACTCCAGGGTAAGGGAGAAACTCCAGTACTATCGGCTTGAGCAATTTAGCAGATCCGGAGGCCCATATATCCCTACATGGGTCTGGGAGTTTTACTCTGCATATGGTGATCTGGTTCCTAAAAGCAAGAAAAAGGCAAGTGAGTTCAGACCGGTGGGGTCTATTATGGTATAAGGGACAGTAGTGCACTGTAGTCGTGATTACATCAATGCGGTACTTGACAGGGGGGCAGACTTTGACTACCCCATTCTGGCTACCACTACAGTATCATTAGATGACCTGAAACTCTGGCTGGCTCCCCTCATCTCTGACACCACCCCTAGGTGGATTGAAGCAGGAGTCTCAATTGAGAAGAGGGACTTGAGTGTAGCAGCACGATATTGGTTTGGATTCATCAGAAGCTCAATTATGCCATCTCAGAATGAGTCCATTATATGCCATCCTAAGGCAGCCTTCCTTGGGTCGATTATGTCCAAGAAGAGCATTGACATGGGCCATATTATTGAGCAAGAGATGGCCATGAGGGCCAAACAGAAGCAGACCTCCCTTCCATTCCCGGTGCTAATCATAGAGTTATACCAGCGTACTAGAGTTCCTCAAGATGCTACTAGTGACTTTGAGGTTACCCCTTCTTCCTCCACAGATATGCAACGTATAAAGGCCGAGTACACACGAGATGAGGCCGACAGGAGGAGAGCAGCCCCGGTAGATACATCTCCGGAGGTGGACATTGACTCGATACCTGCAGAGGCATTTTTGCCTACTCCGACCTCCGGGTCTTCATGTAAATCCACTCCCACTTCTTCCTCCCAGGGTCCTGGTACTTACACATCTTACCAGCCGGCCAAGATTACTCAAGCTATGATCCTGAGGATGGGACACTTAGCCCATTTGACTGATGTGAGGGCTACTATATTGGAGGCTATTGTGCCATGGATGATTGAGGCTGCTATTTTAGCTACACTGACCCCCCCTCTAGGCTTCTATTGATGATTTGACTGTGAGAGTTACGGTTTGTGAGAGTAGACAGGCGAAGTCTTCTGAGGTTACGGCTATGAAAGCCGAAATGGAAGATCTAAGAAAGGATGTAGACTATCTCAAGTCTACAGACTACACTTCACTATTAGAGGTAGCGGATAATGTAAATTCCCCAGAGACTTTTGTGATTCCTCCAGACACCGCCGATGACCTACATAGGGGTGGCATAGCAGCTGATGAGTCGGAGGCAAAGACCGATGAGGAGCAGATAGAGGTGCGGGAGGGGAGAATATATGGAGACCTTCGAGATCTAGAGGAGACGATTGTACAGTCGGTGATCCAGACATTGCTGACAGAGACGTCCATGGCAGCTCCTAGTTGATCTGGCACTGTTGATATGACTCCGGGCACTAAGGCTCAAGATCAGAGTGATGCACCGGGCACTGATGCCAAGATAGATGGAGCGACTGTTTAGACAGGATTTCCCTTTACCTCCCTTTCTGTCTTGTTTTATTCACTTTTTGGATATAGTCTTGCATTTGAGGACAAATTACTTTTTGTTTATGGTGGGGTGAGGTACTTACATACCTTCCTTTTGTTTTGTTTGCATTTTCTATATATGTTGGGTTTTGTGGTACACTTTGTGTTTTGACACTGATTTTATAGATGTTTGAGCTTGTGGCTCCTTATTTTGAATGTAGATGATTTTTTATTCTTTCGAAAAAATTTGTGCCACCTTTTAAGTGTGTTGAATATGGTTGTTCTTGTGCAAATTTGAGTATCGTTTATGATCAATACTGATGACTTGAATAGTGATCTCAATCAAACAAAAGTGAATATGTGGCTACGATGAGGCCAAATGAAGTTGCACAGGAAATATGTGAACTTTTTGCATCTCGTTGTGACTAGCCGGTTATCAAATTGAGTTTCCTGTGATGAACATTGCACACTAGCAAAAGTGTGGAGTTTTGTTTGACATTGGTGTCATTGCCTTGTGTGATGAGCTTACCGTGAACCATGTTTGATGACACCTAGAATTTTCCCCATTGGTCCGGTTGACCAAGTGATGTGAGCTCTTGAATTGATCTTAGGCAACAATTTTAAAAGAGTGAAACAATTTGACATTATACCTCTTTTGTGGCCTACCTTGTGAGTCTGTGAACTTCTCTTGAGCACCTTTAGAGCATTAGCCTTTTTCTGGGAAGAAACTTGATGCAAATTGTGATCTTTCTTCATCCATTACCCATAATCCTCATGATTTGTGGTTGGTTTGAATATCCAACTTAGTCAAAAAGCCTAAGTAAGAGGTGTGATGAAAAGAGAAGGTAAATCAAGAAGTGCAAAGAAGTCCCCCTTGATCCATGATTGTGAAAAAGATAGAACCACTCTATATAAAAATAAAATAAAAAATAGAAAAATGAAAAAAGAAAAAGAATGAAAAAGTTGTGGAATAAAGTTGTGAAAATGTAAAAAGAAATGGGGTGTCCAACATTTCATGGAAACTGAATAATGGGGTGACTCTTTGAGCATGAATGGGAATGATGAAAAAAAGGAAAGAAAGTGTTGTTCATACCAAATTTCATGATGATAGCAGCCACTGAGCCTAAATGACCATACCTTTACACTCAGCCCCGTTACCAGCCTTAAAAAGACCTTTTTGATCTTGAGTGAGCTGAAACAAGCGTTGATTGGAAAATAAGAGCAAACCTATGGGTGGAGTCATACATGTGTTCATCTTTGTGAGTGTGAGTGTTGATTTTGATTCCGAAGCTATAAATTTGAACCATTGTGTGTGAATATGGAATCATCCTTTGTGTGACGGCATTTGAGTACCTTTGTTGAGCTTGAACTTGCATTTGAAGCAAATATTGTGAACTTGAGAATCTTTGATAATGGTGAGTCACAACTTGAATCTTTGAGTACACAATTGATCGTTGCATGATTAAGTTGAGTCTTTTTGTGTGCATTCATGATTGAGTCTTGTGTAGCACTGCTTGAGACATTCTTTTTGAACTGCTGAACTTCAGTTTTACTTGAGGACAAGCAAAAGTTTAAGTTGGGGGTGTTGATGAGTCCATGATTTGGACACATTTAGGGCTTTATTTGGATAGATTTTGTGTCCTCAAATGTTTGTTTTGTGCCAATAACTGATGTAAAATCCGTGATTTCTAGGTGTTTGGATCGAAGAACAAAGCATGGACACTAACTTGCAAAAAGGAACGAAGTGAGCTAAAAGAGCAAAGAAACGAAGCCATGGTGATCGCCGAGTCCCTTTGACGAGTCGTCGAATTGCCATTTCCTCACCAAAAGCTCCAGAGTGCCAAGCCCTAAAGGAGAAAGTCAATTTGGCGATAGAAAGGAGCAGTCGGCGTGTCGTCGAATGGTTCCGTGATGTAATGTTGGATCGCCAAAAGTTACGAACTTGAAGATGCTGAAGGCCAAAGCAGAAAGACGATGAACTTGGTCAAAGAGCGGATCGGCGAGATGATCGGCGAGCCCGACTTATTGCGCCGAATGGTCTTCTGCAGCATATTTTTGGCGACTATAAATACATTTTCAAACATTACTCTGAGGACCTTTTATCATAATGTCAGTTTCAATTTTTAGAATTTGAGTTTTGAACTCTGAGTATTGAGACAACTTTTCCTTAGCTTTGAAGAATTGAAGTTTTCCATTTTTGAAAAATTCGAAGTGGGTCTTTGAGAAACTTCAACTTGGACCTTTGTAAAGACGAAATTAATCTTACCTAATTGATGGAAACACCATTTGGTAACGATTTCTATATTTTTATGATGTCTAGCTAAAACACCAATTCTTGGGGTGTGATTATGTGATTATGGGTTGATTTAGCTTGTGGGTATTGCTAATTGTTAGTTTAAATGTTGTTTAAAAGTGATTTCAATCAGGAATTGTGGTTTAATATAAAGGGTTGTAGTTGCAAAGGCAACTCTACCTTCGTGTTTTTGTCTTGCTCAAGAGAGATGTTTTGAAAACCAAGATTACTGAATTGATGGTCTGTGGGTATTGGGTTGTGATGGGTTCAGATCAAGAGAGTGAATCCTAAACCTTTTTCCACACATTTAGCTCGGGACACTGAATGGACTAAAGCGTAGGTTGTTCTTATTTACATGCTTGTTGGTGTTCGAGAGAAATCAACTTGATTCGGGGTAAATTGTTCGAGAAAAAGTTTATCCCCACTAAAATCTAGCTTATTCACTGATTTACAGCTATTTACTAACTGTTGCAATCATCTATTTGTCTACATTAGCCTATAATTCAATCACATCCCAAGAACCCCTCTCATTACCTGTTAATTTGTGCTATTTACAGTTGTTGTAGCTGATAGTTAAAACAAAAACCCCATGTTATTTGACATTCATGTCACCCTTAATTTGAATTATGTTTTTATTCACAAATGTCTATTCCTATGATTGACTTGAACAAATTCTTATTTTGCTCTTGAATCTTAAACATGTACCACTCCCTATGGGATTCGACCCCAACTCATTTAGTTGAATTATTATACTGACTAGTGATCGCTGAAACTTAAAATTAGATAAAGTGTCCTTGAAATGTTATCAATCAGACGTATCCACCAATGCAACTCTCCTCCTTTCAGCCTCATCCCTCAAGTACTCTACCTTGATTCGTAGAATGTCATTAGAGGAAGTGGGAGTCACCTCCACATCGATCATCTCATACATAGGGACATGAGCCCGCCAACATAGCTCAGTGATCAGCACCGGAAAGGGAAGAGAAGTCTGATTCTATTTGGCCCTCATGGCCATCTCGTGCTCAATGATCAGACCCAAGTTATGCTTCTCCTAATCCATGATACAGTCCAAACATGCAGCCTTCAGATTCTAGAGGATCGACTCATTTTTCAAAGGCATGATGATGTTGCTAATAAATGTGACCTAGTACCTGGAGGCCACGTTCATGTCATTCTTCTCAATCGGCACACCAGTTTTAATCTACTTCGTAGTCACATCTGAAATAAGAGGTGCTAGACAAACGTTCAAATCATCGAGGGTCTTTTTCTAGATCTTCTCAATATAATAGTGTATAAAGTTCATAGTAGACCCGAGGCCTCATTTATATCTGAGCTGCTGCACTTCACCTTCTTCCCCGAACTACCACAAAGTCAATTGGCTTGAAAGCGCTAGCTTTTTTCTTCCCTTTAGGTACCAACTCTCCGTATGCTGAATAAAACTCCCGGACCCAAGTAGGACTGTAAGGGCCTTGGCGCTTTGTGAAAAATTCAAATTTGTGGAACATCAAGGTGCTTCACACTTCTGGGTACCGGTCTACCACGCTATCAGTAAACAACCCTTTTTTCCTCTAGAATGGTCCTCAGACCCTCGGCCTTTAGTCTATTGAATAACCGAGGTTGAGGAGCATGAACTGGTGCGGCATGCATTGCTACCTGAGCTGGAACTAGAGGACGAGGAGGCATCAAAGGCACCAGGATCCTAGACGGATCATTCATCGACTTGGAGTGAACCTCAACTCTCCTAGCCCATAGGAACCGGTCATCTTCCTACTCAAAGACGAAGTCCAGAGAACTGCCCTCAGAGTGGACCTCACTCTCAGAAGTGGTGAGGTGAGTGGCATAGACACGCTCATTGTCGGAGCTCCCCTCCACTGGTTTGGGTTGTACAGGGCCTTTGCCCTTTCCCTTTCCCTTTCCCCCTTTTGGAGGATGTTTGGAAACCAGGGCTCAGGAGGCTGCAGCCTCCTCATTAATAATGATCCCTCTAGCCCTCTTTCGGGGGGTTGATTCCTTCCTGCAACCTTAGGTCTAGCAATTTCTGCAAAACAAAACCACACACGTTAGATGCAATTTGAAATAATACTCAAAGTTTGAAAACTATATAGAAAGATTCGCCGAACCGTTCGACAAGTCGCTGAACACCTTTGGCAAGCCAAGTCGGGATCGCCGAAAGTTCAAGAGTAAATTCTTTCAAAAGTAAGGATAGGTCGGTGATGTCAAGGGACATTCAGTGGATTGCCGACACCATTCAGCGAACTAGAAGTAGCTCGCCGAATGTTACAAAACAATTTCAAATATTTATGGCGCAAAAGGGCAATCAGAAGGGACTTTCGGTGAGTCGTCGAGTGAACACAGTTAGCTCAGACGTATCGCCAAAAGTTACAGAACTCAAGCCTCAAACATGGAGAATTAAAACACGATTAAGGAGGATTTAGACAAACCGTTGAACCACTCTACGAGCTCAACCCTGCTTGTCGAATAGTCCAACCTGCCATATTTTCACCCCGGCCTAAAAAATATAACCCGCAGCCCACGAATACAAAATTAACCCACTGTTCTATGCAATTGGTTTCAGACCCATACTACACATGTCCACGGGGTACCATACTTCCCCTGATTTGGTAAAAAATTGCCAATTAACGTATTTTTCCCTTAAGAATGACGTTAACCGCTCTAACATTGGGAAAAATCTGACAATCGACATAATTTGGGGTTACTCAGACATCATCCACACTAGACCTACAACAAGTTCAACATAACCCAACCGATTTAACATGCAAAAACACGGGACTTCATAATTTAAGGCCAATTAATATCAATTTAAATTAATACCAGAAAACATCAATGCCAAACAATAAATAAATAAAAATTATACACAGAGAACAACCACACAATGATCATGCATTTGATTTCACTAAAATGAAAAGCCGGGTTTGGAAAACCAACCTTATATGCAGAGAATTTGAATAGCTAAGCTAGAAACGAATACAAAAATCCTCCCCGAGTTATCAATCCCACACAAAATGTAACACCCTGAAAATTAGTAGGGTAAAATAGAGCTTAACGTGAGGATTAAAGTCATGGATGTGACTGCCCATACCTAAAAATAAAGGGTTTCATGTTAGAACGTCAAGATAAGACCTACAGGGGCAACCATGGGTCCTTGAGGAAGACCTTAGAAAAGTTGCCTTGACAGTGACCTACGAGGGGACCTACGCCCCGTGAGTGAGGGTTCGTGGGTCAAAGTCCCAAAAACAGGCCATAGACACCCACCCACAGTTCACCAGCATGCCATGTGGGTCCATCCACTGACTGTAGTCATGGGGTCATGGGTGGTCACCTGTAAACTATTTTGAGGAATCAGTTAAGGGAACTTTCGGGTTTTCTGGAATTAATTATGTATTAAGTGACATCGTTTTACCCTAGTTTAGACCACCTATATAATGACTTTAGACCCTTAATTTAGTAATTCTAAATCATTATTTCTAAACCCCCAAAAGAAACCAAATACTCTCTCAAATATTCTCTATCTAAAAAGAAGAAGGGTCAAGCTAGGTCACATTCCTCCAATCTTCCAAGCTTTTTGTGGACTTTGTATCCAAGGTATGATAGCTTATTCATCCATGGAGCCCTCTAGAATTCCCCCGATTTGATGAAGAATTCCCCGATTCAAGTTAAGGTTTCTTCAATATTGTGGGTTATGATGTATGTTGATCCAATTTAGTGGATATTGATTGTTTATGATAGAATTAGTAGTGAATCATGTTACTATGCCGAAATTACATGTTTTATATGCCTAACACTAGTCTAATTGATGAAACTAAAGTAATGTGGGTTTATTCCTTAAGAAGAAAAGTTGAGGATTTAGAGATAATCTTCTAGGGTTGATGATATGTGTAGTAATTGCTTGAGGGTAAAAGCATGTAGACATGAATTGAATTAGATTAAAGTATATATGATAGATCATGATAAGTAATGCTTGAGATTTAGCCTTTATGATGATATATGACGAGAACTGCTTGAGAATGAAGAATGTGACTAGAATGTCTTGTGATCTAGGTGTGTATGATGATTGTAAGAAGTAAAGCTTTGAGAGTAAGGCTTGTAGTGATGAATGTTGATTATTAGTTCTTTGAAACTAAAGTTCATATGAGGAATTATGTATGCCAAGGCTTTGAGAGTGAAGTGTCTATGATTATGATGTTGTTGTAGTGTTGTTGAAAGGCTAGCCTCATATACACACTTATGCATGAATATGATATGATTTGAAAGGTTCTCTCACATAGAATGATTCTAGGTTGAAAGGCTTTATCACCTAAAATGAATTAAAGCATGTTTAGTTATGTTGGCTTGGAGTTGTTTTATGAAATACCTTAATCAATAGCTTGACTTGGTAAGACAAGACCATTTCATTTTAGCTTGAGTAGGAGATCTCATGGTAGCCTTGGATTGAGAAATCATACTCTTCCTAAGGTTAGCTTGAACTAGTATCATAGAATGCTTGCATGGTAGCATGAATTGGTTAAGGTCAAACAATTTCATTAGTAGCTAGGATGGAGAAATAGTACCCTTCCTTGAATAGCTTGGACTTGCATGATAGTATGCTTTCCATGGTAGCTTGGTCTAGCCTAATATGGTGTTATTCCTTGGTAGCCTAGAAATGATAAATTGTAATCATTTATTTATGATGGCCTAAGTGGTACTTAGTATGGGTAAGATTATGGGGTCTTATCCATGCATTGCATAAGTATGACTTGAAGCTACTTATGAAGTATTTCTCTTATATGTTGTATGCTTAGCTTGGATTGGTTTTATAGTTGCCTTCCTTGATATGTTTGACTAAAGGTGAAGGTTCCCTTTGTCTATGACAATTAAGCTAAGGATGAGATCCAAAGATGGCAAGTATGATTATGATGGCCTAAAAGTGGTACTTAGTATGGGTGGGATTCTGGGGTCTCATCCATGCATTGCACAAGTATGTGTTGAGGTTACTTAAGAAGTAGTTCTCTTATGTTATGAAGATCTAAGGATTTACTATTCTTATGAACATGATGTATTCCTTTAATGGTAATATGCTACCTATCATATTTAGTACATTTTGTACTAACGCATACTCTTGCCTATATTCTTATAAAATGTAGTGTCCACCGATATTGAGTTCCATCCCCGTGGCTAGGTTCATAGAATAGCAAGGATATAAGACTTGGCGAGTCCTCATAGCATCGAGGATTTGATCACCTTTCCTTTATGTCTTTCTTTTATGTTTAGAACTATTGTATGGGCTGTGTCCCAAGATTTAATCAAAGTTGTATTTAGATGGTTTGAGACAAGTGTAATAGACTTCCGCTTTGTTTTTATAAAAGACTTTGATTGTATGGAAAATGTTTTAAAATTTATGCACTTTTCAATTATCTTATGTTATGATATGTTAAATGGCTTACATGAAGTCCTTCGAGGTTCTATGTGCCATGTTACATCTAGGATGTACCCCTGGGTCGTGACAAACTTGGTATCAGAACACAAGGTTTAGAATGATTCTAGGATGTCTCAAAACCACGTCTAGTAGAGTCTTGTTCATAAGTGTGAAGTGCGCCACATTTATGAATGGAAAGCTATTAGATGATTAGGAAATCTAACTTCTTCAGTTCTATAAGTCGTGCCATAGAGTTTAACTCTATAAGGTATTTTTCCTAATCAATGCCCGATGGTTTTCAGGATATGGCTAATACAAGGGCAAATGCTAGGAGGAATGAGGAAGACGATGTGAATAAAGGAGCTCCTACTCAAGCTAATCAAGCTTCGGTTGATCCATCGGTTGAGAATATTACTCATGCGGATTTTAGGGCGGCCTTTCAAGTTTTGGCCCAATCCATGACGGCTCAAGCCAATAGGGAAGTGATTGCTCCTATGAATCCTAATGTGAATTCCCCGGCTTTAAGAGTGAGGGATTTTATGAGGATGAACCCTCCAGAGTTTTATGGCTCCAAAGTGGAAAAGGATCCTAAGGAGTTTATAGATGAGGTTTGTAAAGTACTTGATATTATGGGGGTGTCTCCATATGAGAAGGCGGAGTTAGCCGCTTACCAATTGAGTGATGTTTTATAAATATGGTATGATCAATGCAAAGAGGCTAGGCTGGTAGGAGCAGGTCCTGTAGAGTGGGAATTATTCAAGTTGGCTTTTCTTGATTGGTTCTTTCCCCTAGAGTTTAGGGAGGATGAAATGCAAGAGTTCATTAACATTAGGCAAGGTAGCATGAGTGTTAAGGAGTATGCCTTCAAATTTACCCAACTATCCAAGTATGCTCCTACTATAGTGGCGGATTCGAGGGCTAAGATGAAAAAGTTTATAATTGGAGTGTCCGACCTAGTAGAAAAAAATGTTGTGCGTAAATGCTCATTCGTGATATGGATATCTCACGTCTTATAGTGTATGCCCAACAAATTGAGGAATCAAAACTCAAGGAAGAGAAATCTAGGGACAAAAAGAGGTCTAGAATGGATGATGATAAGACCTTTCATGATGAGTCTGATGGACATGGTTGCTCTAAGAATCGACAACAATACTCAAATGTTGCTCATGATCAATCCTACTCCGGGAGTATACAAAAATATCATTTATGAACACAATGACAAACAAATCAAGGTACAGCCTGAACACGCATGTCATCAAGTCCATGACGGAGGCAGGGGTATTAGTCAACCCAAAAGCTCATAAAGGCCATATTGAATCCTAAATATGATCACAGGGATGTCCGCTGCTATAATCCTCAACTGATGGTAACATAGCTCAAATCAATCTTCAAAAACACTACAGCAACCAGAAGCTGGTAAAATTGATCATCAGTCCTAGGGGGTAGGGGTTCTTCAGCGTCACACTATTCAACTAACTATAGTCTATACACATGCATATCATGTCATCCTTCTTCTTGACAAACAGAACAGGAACTCCCTAAGGTAACACGTAGGCCTGATGAACCCCTTACCCAAGATGTCTTGAAGCTGAACATTGAGCTCCTTTATCTCTACAGGAGCCATCCGATATGGAGGATTGGAAATTGGCCGAGTACCCGGCTCAAGCTCGATAGGAAAGTCAATATCATGCTTTAGAGGTTAGTTAGGTAGGTCAGTAGGAAACACATCTATAAAATCACAAACGGCTAGAATGGTCTCAACTAAAGGGACATCCCTACTCACATCACACATATAAGACAAACACCTACTAGCCACTAGCCTCCGCACTTGAAGAAAAAAGATTAAACCAACCGGTGTGCTGCTAACTGAGCACTGCCACACCATCGAGGGAACACAAAGCATGGCTAAGGTAACAATCTTAGAAAAATAATTTAAAACTGCACGGTAGGGAGATAACTAGTCCATGCACATATTCACATCAAAATCAAGTATATCTAATAACATAAGGTCAGCCCGGGTGTCACGCCCCTAGAGAGTAACTATGTATGATCGAAATACCTGATCCACTACTAAAGACTCACCTACGGAGGTCAACACAAGCAATGGCACTACCATAGGCTCAAAATTCATACCTATATAAGAAGTAGAATATACAAACACATAAGAATAGGTAGATCCTAGATTAAATAAAGCAGAGGAAGACTGGTGGCATAATAGAATTGTACATGTGATCACATTGTCAGATGCCTCATCCTCCGCCCTCGCTGGAGCTGCATAAAAATGGTCATGTCTTTCTCAACCCTGGCCATCAGTCCTATTGCCTCACCTGCCTCCTCGGGGACCACCCTGAATACCCTGATAACCACTGCGATGGTCCTGACACTATCCTCGACTCCTAGCTAGAGGTGCTGCTGGTGGAGCTGTTTGTGGAGCATGAGAAATGCGCCTGATCATAGGACAATCTCTGGACCATTTTCCCAACTCACCACAATCAAAATAACTCAACGATTATTTTCCCCAAGAAGAACGACAACCACAGGTTGAAGCATAAGAGTGGGACGCATGGCTCTGACTTGAGCCAATCTCACTACGGCTATATCGGTCCCCCTCTAATTCCTTCAATAAGGCCAACACTGGTAGGTTGTACTGGCCCTGTTAATACTTCTGCCTAGGCTTTTCAAAGGAGACCCTCTGCCTGGAACAGGACCTGCTGTTTCTACCTCATATTTGGCTCTTTTGTCGCTGCCCTATTGGACCTCACGATACAGCTCCTCAATAGTGCGGGAGTAATAAACAACATTCAAAAAATAGAAACATGAGGAGACCATGAACTAAGTCTCAATCTGAAGTTGAAGCCTCAACCCATGAATAAAACATCAGACACTCTCCTCCTCAGTAGGTAGAATCATGGTAGAGCTCATAAAACCTTGCCTCATATTCTAAAACCTTCATAGAGCTTGCTCCAACCTGGAGAACTGATCCAGGAGGTGATCTCTGACACTGCGAGCGATAAACCTTGCAATAAAATCCTCACAAAAATTGGTCTTAGTGACCGGAGGATATGATGAGTCTGGGATTTTGACTAATTTAGGGCTTATTATTCATAGTATTAGTGTCCTTGATGCCTATTTTATGCTTAGAACTGATGTTTAAGTGCTAATTTGCAGCTATGAAGGCAAAAGAGCAAGGCACATTATCGGGCAATAAGGAGGGGAAAAACTAAAAAAGTTAAAGATAATGAAAGTTGGCAATCGCCAAGACCACTCAGCGACTGGCCAAGTGGTACTTCAGATAGCCATAACTTATAGCGTGCCAGCTCTAGGGAAAAGCCAACTCAACGATGGAAATGGACCTTCGGCAAACCACGGAATGAATCGGCGACAAGTATCCTGATCACCTAAAGTTACTGGGTTTGAATGGTGAAGAGGCAAGTCAAGACGATTACTAAGAGGGACACTTGGCGCATCACTGACCTGGTCGGCGATGCTTGACTAATTTCACCAATCGATCCAAAAGCTGAAAATCTGGAAGAGTATAAATGCAAAAATTTAAAAGGGTTTAAAAAGTTCCAAAATTTGGAGATAATATTCTGAGTGTTTGAGAGTTCTTACTTTGAGTTCTTGATCCCAAACATTGTTCTTAGATTATTTTTTTAGTATTATTTTAGGTGGGTTTTGATTTTTAGTTGATTTGAAGCATTATGAAGACTTGGAATTCTTTACCCAGCTCATGGAGAACATAGTTGGTAATATTTTCTTGCTTTTTATAATGTGTGGCTAAAAACCCCATTTGGAAATGTGATTATGCGATTAATTGTCTCAATTAGCTTATGGGTGTTAGTAATTACTGATTTAATTGTTGTTTTGGAGTGGGTTCAATTGATAACTAAGTTTTAACTCATGAATTGTAGTTGCAAATGCTGTTCTAGCCTAATATTCTATGCTTGCTTGAGAAGCAGGTGTTAGAATTAAGCTTATCAATTGATGATTGTAGTTATTGGGTTGTTGCGGATTCAGCTTGAGAAAGTGAATCTTAATTCGATCCTACCTATATAGCTCGAGAGAGTACGTAAATTGAAGTTTTGGGTTGTTTATAATTGTTATGCTTGTCGAGGTTCAAGAGAACTCGCTTGAATCGTGTTAGTTGATTAAGAGATGGCTATTGCATCTATAGTCTAGCCTACTACCTAAGATTCAATGACTTTTAGTAATTAGTAATCACCCGTATAGTGAAATTGGCAATTAATCGATCACATCCCCAAGGATCCCTCTCTACTTGATTACTCCCCTATCTTCGTAGTTGTTAATTTACAAACCTAATCCCTCATTTGACACTAGTTGTCTATCCATACAATTTGTTTTGATTGTTTCGATAAATTATATTCCTACAACTAATTAGAACACGTTTTTCACTTTGTAATTGAATTCTATATCGTATCACTCCATATGGAAACGACCCCAACTCTTTGTTGGGTTTATACTAGATTGTGATCGCCTACACTTAGAATTGGATGAAGTGTAGTTGAACGTTATCAAAAAATGGCACCACTGTCGGGAGTGGTATTTAGAATTCTTTTAGTGAAGTTTAGCTGTGATCTAATATTATTTATAGTTGAATCTACTTACTTTTTTTTGTGTTTTTTGTTGGCTGCTCTTGAAAAAGTGACGAGATGAGCGTGAACGGGAGTAACGCTAGCCAACTTGGACAGCAAGATGACATCGGTAACTTGAATGGTGTCAATGAAGCTCAATTGGGTAGTGTGGTGCTATTCCTTTAGCTCCGGTGATGGGAAATGTGATATTCCATGTGACTAACACGATGTTGCAGCTATTGCAAATAAAAGGTTTATTCGGAGGGCAGGTGCATGAGGATCCCCATGACCATATACGAAATTTTTTTGACGTGTGTGGTCCATTTTTATTCAAAAACATGTCACAGGAGTCAGTCCGACTTCGGTTGTTCCCAATTTTGGTGATGGGGAAAGAGACAAAGTGGTTAGTTGACTTACCAAGGGACTTGATTACTTCTTGGGAAGAGCTTACTGAAGCATTCTACATAAGATTTTTTCCTCCCTCGAAGATGATTGCATTAAGAGATAATATTCAGGTTTTCAAACGCTTGGATGGTCAACCAATCCATGAGACATGGCTGAGGTTTCAGAAGCTATTGCTCCAATGTCCAACTCATGGACTCCCGAACAACGTTTTGTTACAACATTTTTGTTGGAGTCTAGATTCAATCAACAAGGGTGTGGCTGATAAACTTTTCCAAGGAGGAATTATGCAACAACCTTTTGGAATAGATTCTACTCTCCTTGATGGAATGACGAAGATAAACTGTGCTTGGAACACTAGGGAAGATCAAGTGTCTCCTTTGACTTTCAAGATGACGAAGGAACAAATAGAAAAAGGCCAAGAGCGGGATGAAAGCATGGCTAAAATGATGACTCGGATGGATCTTTTGTCAAAACATGTATCATGGGTAGTGGTTCTAAGGCCGTGAATGCAGTTGGAGTTAGCGGAGCAAATCCCGATGATGCACACTTTGAAGCTTTGTACAATGAAGAAGTATACTTTCTAGCAAATCAAGGAGGGGGTTTCCGCCAAAATTATTCAAGGCCAGGAGGAAACCAAGGTTGGAATAGAGAGTGTGATGAAGGTTGGAACGACCGTGATAGGGAATGGCATGACCATGGTACAAACTTGAGGGAGCGAGATGGTGACAAAGAGAGAGATATACCTCCACATGAGCGTCAAAAGCCAAAAGAGCAAAGATCTTATCCGAAATATTTCCGCACTAAAGATATGCTTGCACGCATTCTCAATAAAGTGGAAGGGTTGGACAAATTGCTTAAGGAAATGAAAGAGGACGTCTCAACTCTAAACTAGACTGTTACTTCTCACTCAGTGTCCGTTAAATAGTTGGAAACACTAATGGGTCGAATCTCGACTCATTTGAATCCAAGGCCAAAAAGACGATTACCGAGTGACACCATGGCCAACCCTAAGAATGAATCATAAAATAAGTATCTCCATTGTGCCACAATGTTAAATAAGGCGCTTCTAGGGAGGCAACTCAAGTTTTTGAGCTTTTAATATTGTTGTTTGAATAACGGGTGTTGAATGTGCAGGTTGAAAATTCAAAATTTTGGGAAAAGGAGTAATTAGGCGAGCCCAGGTACCAGTCGGCGACTCGTCAAATAGGTCGGTGAGCCCGATCTGGATTGCCATTTGGACCAATTATTTAGATAGAGGTTCTGTCAAACTCGGCGGACAAAAAGAGTCATTCGGCACATCGCCGAATGGTTAGCGACATAACTGACCATCGCAGACTAGTGCGCGAGCTGAAGAGTCATGAAGGGATGAACTATTTTTAAATTCAAAAACCTCCCTCATTTCATATTTTCCGAATTTTACACTTTCACAACCGCACTTTAGATTTCATTACTTGTTTTTCTTGCATTCTTGTGTGGGATCAATTGATCGGGGGGAGAATATGATGCATTTTGCTTCAAATTGCTAGCCTAGTGGTTAATTGTCTATTATTGAGGTTGGTTATCTGAACACCGTCTTTATTTTTTGTACTTTCAAATGCATGATTTTTCCCCGTTGAATTGTTTGCGTAATAATAATTGTTTGATTGATAGTGGTTTGTTTGTGCCTTATCGTACTCTGATTATGCTTATTTTAACCTTTAATTGTCAAACCCCGTGTGTTTGAATGATAAAATTATGGGTGTGTGTTGATTAAATATTGGGTCTAGTGTGGGTGAAGTCTAAGTAACCCCAATTGTTTTGATTGACTGATTCTGGCTACTGATAGAGCGGGTGACGTTATTCTTAAAGGCAAAAGACGTAGATTGGTAAATTTTGGACAAATTTGGGGAAGTCAGAGTACCCCGAAGTCATTAATACCATGGGTTTGGGTTTAATTGTATAGAATAGTTGTTTAATTTTATTACCATGGGCTGTAGGTTAGAAATTGAAGTGCGGGGTAAAAATCTGCCACGGAGGACCTTTCGGGGAGCTTAGTCGAGCTCGCCGAATGGTTCAGCTGTTCGCCCAACAACCCCTAGATCGCCTTTTTATCCTTCAAAATTGTTGGAACTATTCTGTATTATTCAGCGATACGCCTAAGCTCGCCGAGTTCACTCGGCGTCTTGCCGAATGACTATTAGATCACCCTTCTACCCCTATTATTTAGAAATTGTTCAGTAACATTTCGCAAGCTATTTCTAGTTCGCCGAATGGGTTTCAGTGATTCGCCAAAAGTCCTTGAGCATCGCTGACCTGTGTTTATTTTGTGAGAACTTTTATTCTGGCCTGATCTGGTTCGTTGAATAGGTCGGCGAGCTTTCCTGCATATTTTCCAAAATTGATAATTTTTTGAATTGTTTCTAACGTATTTGTCTATTTGATGTTGTTTTGCAGGTATGGCTAGAACGAAGGTTGCAAGTAGAAACCAACCACCCCATAAGCATGCAATGGGTATTGTTATTAACGAGGGTTCTACACCCTCCTAGAATACACAGGACAAACTTCCTCCAATAGGAGGAAAAGGAAAGGCGAAAGGGGCCCATGGTGCTAACGCTAGTGGAGGAGAGCTCCAATAGTATGGGAATCTATGCCACCCACCTCACTACTTCAGAAAGTGAGGGAAACTCTGATGATAGATCACCGACCTCTGTGTCTGAACTAGAGGATGATCAGACTCTCCAGACTAGGAGAGCAGAGCTATGCTCTAAATCTCTACATAATCCAGCCAGGATCCCGGTGCTACCTACTCCTCCTTCACCCCCAGCTCTGATTGTTGAGTAGGTTCCTCTGGTGCCACCAGTTCAGGCACCCCCACCCCGGTCATTGAATAGACTAAAGACCGAGGGTTTGAGGACCATTTTAGAGGAGAAATGTTTGTCAATGGATGGAGTAGTAGACCGGTACCCGGAGGTGTGGAACACTATCAAGTTCCACAAGTTCGAAATCTTCACAAAGCGTCGAGGCTCCTATATTACTACTTGGGTCCATGAGTTTTATGCAGAGTCTGGCAAGCTGGTGCCTAAAGGTAAGAAGAAGGCCAGCTTGCTCAAGTCAGTTGACCATGTAATGGTGCGGGGCCGAAAGGTCAAATGCAGCAATAGTGACATCAATGAGGTGCTTGGTTTTACGATGAATGTGATCCGGTTCTTCGTGGATCAGATACAGAAGAAGACCCTCAACGACTTGAAGGGTTGGTTAGAACCACAGATTTCTGACATCACACCGCGGTGGATTGAGGTGGGTCTCCCTATTGATAAGAAGGACCTAAACGTTGCTGCCAAATATTGGTTAGGGTTCATTAGTATTACATTGATTCCATCACAGAATAAGTCGTTACTCCGGCATCCGAAGGCTGCTTTGTTGGGTTGTATCCTGGACCGGGAGAGACTTAATCTTAGTCTAATCATCCAGCAGGAAATGGCCATGAGGGACAAACTGAGCCAGACCTCTCTCTCATTTCCAATCCTGATTACAGAGTTGTGCGGGCGTGCCCGGGTACCATTGATTCAAAAGATGGATATGGAAGTCACTTCCACTTCCTCTACATACATTCGAAGGATAGAGTTCGAGTACACGAGGGATAAGGCTTAGATGAGTAGAGTTGCACCGATGGATGCTTCCTCGGTGGTTGATGTGGAGATGATACCGACAAAGACAATCTTTCCTACTCAGGCAAGTGAGCCTACAAGTACACCTAGCACTTCCACTTTTGTCCCTTCTGGGTCTACTACTGCTACTCCTGCTACTCCTGCTTCTTTCCGACCCCTATTGACCTAGTCCATGGCACTGTGGATCTTCTGGAGGTTCCGAGTATAGATATCCTGGCAAGTTCTGAGATTTCTCCGGTTACTACGACTGGAGATGTTGTTGGAGATGATGCATATGCTGGGTTCGAGACCAATGAAGAGGAGCTGGGTGTTTGAGATGTAGTTGTATATGATGATTTAGAGGACCTCGAGGGGGTTATGGTACAGACAGCTATGGAGGCAACTCTGAGGGACACGTGTATGGTGGGCTCCAATGAAGCGAAGGATTGTGTAGATCCGGGCACTAATGCCCAGACTGAGGGAGTCACTGATATGCAGAGTTCACCGCCGGCTTAGCCTGATCGGGGGCTTTTCACTCTTTTTTAGTTTCCTTTTTATACTTGTTTCATTTATTTCTTTGCATTTGAGGACAATTGCTAGTTTAGTTTGGTGGGGTGAGGTATTTTCATACCTCTTTCGGGCTGTTTTATGGATTTTATTGCTGTCTGTGTGTTTGTGTGAATGCTGGATTTTGTTGGTATATATTAGTTTTTGATCCACTATGTTTAATGTTTATGTTGGTTTTGAACCCAATAAAAAAATTGCCACCTCTTGATGTTTGTGAATGTGGTTATTCTCTTGCAATTTTGAGTGTCGATTGTGATCAATATCGATGACTTGAATAGTGCTTTCGATTGAAGGATATGTGTGTGCGGCTCCAATGAGGCAAATTGATCTACATAAGTCATATGTGAACTCTTAGCATCTCATTGTGACTAAGTCAGTTGTTGAGTTGACCTCTTGTGATGATCGTTGCACGCAAGCTGAAAATTGTAGAGTCTTGTTGGATGATTGTGTTGAATGACATGTGTGGTGAGATTTTCTTAAAATATGTGCTTAGTAATACCTAGAAATTGCCTCGTTAGTCCAATTGACTAATGTAAGAGAATGATACAGATGATTGTAGGCACAATTTATGAAGAGTTAACAAAAATTACTATTATACCTCTCTGTGACAACAATGTGAGAGTGTTAACCTTGATTGGTACCATTTGAGCCTATCCTTTTTCTTTAAAAGAAACATGAACAACTTTTACCTCTTTGTCCCATCACCTATAACATTAATGAAGCATTGATTCGTTTGAATAGCCAACTTAGGCCAAAAGCATAAGTTGGGGGTGTGGTGAAAAAGGAGGAATTTCAAGAAGATTGAGAAATTCACCCTTGAAGGATCATGTTGAATAAGATGGAACCCCTCCATGTAAAAAAAGAGAGAAAATAAAGAAGTGAAGGAAGAAAAGAACTTTTGAAATAAAGTTTGTGAAATGCACAATAGAAATGGGATATCCTATGAGTCATGCTTAAAAAACATAGGGTGGATTGTGAAAATCATAAAGTGTGAAATCGAAAAAGAAAAAGTGAAATGCATGCCATTCTTCATGATGGTAGAAGTCACTAAACCAAAATGATCATACATTTACCCTCAGCCCTATTACAAGCCTTGTAAGACTTTTGTGATCTTGAGTGAGCTGAAAGCAATGTTGGTTGGAAAATAAGGGCAAGCTTATGGGTAGAATCATGCATGTGTTCATCTTTGAGAGTGTAAAAGTTTCTTTTGATGCAGAAATTCTAAATTGTTGATGAGTTTTGTGTGAGCATGGAATCATTATTGGTGTGAGGGAATTTGAATGCTTTTGTTGAGCTTGAACTTGCATTTGAAGCAAGCATTGTGAGCTTGAGTTCTATTTGATAATAGTTAATCATAGTTTGAAACTTAGAGTGCATAATTGAACATAGCATGACTAGTTTGAACCTCTTGTGTACATTCATGTTGAGTCTTGACTAGCACTAGTCGTAGACATCCTTGTTTAACTAATCGATCTTGTGTTTTACTTTAGGACAAGCAAAAGTTTAAGTTGGGGGTGTTGATGAATCTGGAATTTGATTCATTTAGGGCTTATTATTCATAGTATTAGTGTCTTCAATGCCTATTTTATGCTCAGAAATGATGTTTAAGTGCTAATTTGCAGCTATGAAGGCAAAAGAGCAAGGAAAGGAAATTTTCGGGAAAAAAGGAGCGGAAAAGCTGAAAAAGCTGATGATAATGAAAGCTGACAATCGCCAAGACCACTCGGTGACACGCCGAGTGGTACTTCAGCTCGCCAAAAGTTATAGCGTGCCAGCCCGGGGAAAAGCCAAATCGGCGATGGAAATAGACCTTCTGCGAATCGTGGAATGGATCAACGACAAGTATCTTGATCGCCTAAAGTTATTAGGTTTGAATGGTGAAGAGGCAAGTCAAGACGACTATTGAGAGGGACACTTGGCGCTTCGCCGACCAGGTTGGCGATGCTCAACTAATTCCTCTGATTAGTCAAAAAGATGAAAATCTGGAAGAGTATAAATGCAAAATTTTAAATAAGTTTAAAAAATTCCAAAATTTGGAGAGAATATTCCAAGTGTTTGAGAGTTCTTACTTGGAGTTCTTGATCCCAACACTGTTCTTAGAGTTTTTGAGTAGACTTTTAAGTGGGTTTTGAATTTTAGTTGATTTGAAGCATTGTGAAGACATGGAATTCATTAACCAGCTCATGTAGAACATAGTTGGTAATATTTTCCTCCTTTTTATAATATGTGGCTAAGACCCCCATTCTTGGGGTGTGATTATGTGATTAATTGTCTCAATTCGATTGATAACTGAGTTTTAACTCATGAATTGTAGATGCAAATGCAGTTCTAGCCTAGTATTATATGCTTGCTTGAGAAAGAGATTTTAGAATTAAGGTTATCAATTGATGATTATAGTTATTGGGTTGTTGCGTATTCAACTTGAGAAAGTGAATCTTAATTCGATCCTACCTATCTAGCTCCAGAGAGTAGGTAAATTGAGGTTAAGGGCTGTTTATAATTATTATGCTTGTCGAGGTTCAAGAGAACTCTCTTGAATTGTAATAGTTGATCGAGAGATGGCTATTCAATCTATAGTATAGCCTACCCACTAAGATTTAGGGACTTTTAGTTATTAGTAATCACCCGGATAGTGAAATTGGCAATTAATAGATCACATCCGCAAGGATCCCTTTATACTTGATTACTACCCTGGTTTGGTAGATGTTAATTGACAAACCTAATCCCCTTATTTTACACTAGTTGTCAACAATAAATTCAATTCCAACAACCCATTAGAAGACGTCTTTCACTTCATAATTGAATTTTATACTGTATCACTCCTTGTGGAATCGACCCCAACTCTTTGTTGGGTATATATTATATTGCAATCACCTACACTAAGAAATGGATGAAGTATAGTTGAGCGCTATCAAGAGACTCAACCAATCTAATCTTGATAAATGTACGCCACTTTCTGGGTGACCTATCCAATTGATATGCAGTGCAATCGGCCCCTATAAACTCCACAAGACCCAAAGTATGTAGCCGCTTATTGCAAGTAGTCAGAAACTCATAGGCATACTCACCCACAAACCTAGATAACCTCGAAGTTGAAAGCCTCAAGAATACGAGCATCTTCTACTCATTTAGAGGCATAGCTCTGGGCGCAATCTTCGCCTTGTCATGCCAGGTGGTACTTGGGACCGAGGTGCCTCTACTGTAGGCTAATCCTCTAGACCTAGGGCAGGTGCCGACGCTTGTGCTGGAACAGGTGTTGGTGGTGGACCTGGTACTGGTGCTGGAGCCTGCTGCATGGTGTCGAGAATAGTCAAAAGTTGGGCAATAGCTTCTTGAAGATCGGGCGCCATAGTCAGTCTGGGGTGGCTAGGGTGGTCACATCCCCCCAACTGATTCGGAACACAGGTTGCTGGAGGATCCGATGTGGGCTCTTGACCATACTCTCTATCTAGGGGTAGTGATGCACCCCTGCCAGGCAAGAGAGGTCGACCCTTACCCGAGCCACCACGCGGTGCGTACTAGCAAAAAGAGTGAAACAAGTGAGATTCCATGAAACAGATAACACACTGACTGCATGAAAGTGATACAAAAGAGAGGAGTTCCTAAAGACACCTTATAGCCTACAAAAAATGGGACAGATACGTCTTCGCACTGATCCGAAGAACTCTACTAGGTATTAGCTATGTACAAGTGAGACCGATGAACCTGGGATCTATTACCAACTTTTCATGACCCAACTTTTCGAGTCATGATGGCACCTACTAAAGCCAACCAACAAGTAAGCGACCCATACCCAGAACAAGAAGTAGTGAGTACAAGGGTAGAACTAAACGAAAATTGATGTTAACAATAAGCAAAGACGAAAACAAGAAGCAAACCAAAAACTATATACAAAGGAACCCTCCCAAAACCTAGAAGTCACGAGTACAGAGCTGTCTAACAAGATAAATACAAGTCCGAAAAGTGGACATCAACAAGACGTCATAAAGGCAAAAGACAAGCTAACATAAGTATAAAAGAAGACATGCCAATCCAGAACCCCAAGTGCTAACCATGGTCTTCGATATTCACAAGCTGCAAAAGACGGCACGAACAATCATTGTTTGTAGCTGGTACAAAGACGTGCATCAGGTAAAGATGTAGAGTGTAGCATAAGTACCAAAACAAGGTACTCAGTAGGCATCATAGGCCGATCGAGCAAGAAATGTAAAAACAATCTGAAAAGATAGAATCTAGATAAACACAAAGGTTAAAGCGGTTATTAAAAGAAGCACACGGGCGTACCAAAAATAAATCTAAGTATAGCTCAACTAAACCTAACTGGACCACCATAAGCCTAGAAGGTACACTTGTGCACAAGTTAAGATAAAACCCGAACGCACCCCCATAACCCTGAAAGGTACATCGAATAGCTATGACTACAAGAATATGATACTCAAACCCAAGTCCAAATAAAGTCAACCATTCCTCGAACCCACAGTGATTGGATCTGGCATCGAACCCAAAGTGGTAGAACCGGGGACTTAAACACAAAATGATAGAACCTAGGTCTCAAACCAAAGGTGTTAGAATCTGGGCCTCGAATCTAAGACATCAGACTCAATCTATAAATAATTGCCTCAAATCGTAAAATGTCAGCCTTTAACTAGAAATAATGGCCTCGATTCGTAAATAATCACTACAACCAACCAACTCATAACCTAACTAACAAGAGTGCCAAGGGTGTTTTTATTCCAAGGAGAATCCCATGTCAAGTTAAGTAACTGTGGGACGCCGCCCACCCAAAGGTATCAAGAAAAGGCTCCCACCCTAGTACAACTCAATCTCCAGTTGTCACAATAACATAAACCTCTGGTAACACCTCATAACCATAGAAATAGGGAGAGCTAGGATAGAAGATCGAATAAGTCATGAATTTTCCTAAACTAAGGCTCATACTATCTGACACAAGTGTACTATTCCAGTCTACAAGGATCTAGTTTTTCTGAAACGACATCGGAGACAAAGCAAAGCAACAAAGTTTGAGAGTCTAAGGAAACGCTAATCTATCTTAGGTTGAGGCTAAATATGCATCAGGAAGTAAGTATATTAAAGTAATTCACATAGCATACACGAACCCAAACAACCCAACTAGCAACATACTATGCCCGAAATAATGTTTATCAAACCTAAAATATAGCATCTAAGAAGAGATGTAAGGCTACTAAATCCCCGACCCCAATTTACACTAATGAACATGAGTTCACACATTCAGGCTCAGATTAGATAGAAAGGAAACTGTAGCCTACCTTTAGGCCGACTGCGCGCTCTCCAAATAATTTCACTGGAGCTTTTCCTTTTCGAATGGCCTTTGAACGCTCCCACACTATCAAATATAGAATTACTACGTTAGTATGGTTGGTTGACACCAAAATCACAACAAATGAAGATAGGTCAATTTTATAGTCGAAGTGGGAATCGTGGGACCCGCACCAGACTTTCAAGATGTGACACGTCCAAAAGACCTAAAATAGTGCCCTAAACTTGTGTTCCAAAATGGAACACAATTCGAGGCTCAAAAAACTGTGAAAACCCAACATGCTAACAACTTACAGTTTAATCAATTTAAAAAAACACGCAGCAGGTAAAACTTGGAATTTACAAAAATCAAAAGATGCCTAGCATGCCTTGAACACTCCACGACATAGCCTAGAAAATTCATGATATGTGGGACTTTGAATCACCCAAATCTAATCTAAAATGAGTAACATATTACCAAATCAATATAGCTAAACTCAAGAACTCGAAAAGAGATACAATAGTCTAGTTTATCATGATTTTACTTCGAACGACACGTACCAGACAACTTTCAATCACTCTAAGTTAAGCCACAATCAAAACCAAGCTCCCAAATCTTGAATTACCTTATTTGGCCTAGAATGAGATAGATATGGGGTTTTATGTTTCCCAAATGAGCTAATATCTTTGTTGTATGTACCAGATTTTAGCATTTTTTTTAGAAACTTAAAAACTCTGATGGGTGTTCTGAACTCGTTCAGAGCCTCGTGAATGCAAACTAGATATGCAACCATAAAAAATTTGATATACTAGACTCAATGGCTCAGTCGAAATTTCCATACGAGGACATCTTGAAAAGAAGTATGTCCCACACCCAACTTCCATTTTAAGTCAAAATCCACAAAAGAGGTCGAAATTACCTCAGAAGCCTTGGTACATGAACAAAGGGTCAATCTAGACCATACTCGACATTCTGGAGCTAAACATGCTGACAAAATTCTCATCCAAGCGCGTTTAATCAGAATGTTGACTAAAGTCAAACTTAGTCTTTAACTTTAAAGTTAAAATGCCTAATCACACCGACTCACACTGAAAACCTCAGGAGTCATGCCGACCATGCTACTAGCCAACATAACCCTTTTGGAGCTGATGGAATCGTCAGGATTGGATTATGAGGTCATATTTCTAAAATTCTGATAAAAATGACCGTTCAAGGTTCAAAAGTTCCCAAAACACTAACACTCGCATAAAAACTAAACGAATGACCAGGTAACCAAACTGTCTGTCCCAGCAAGTCATAAATGACTTTGGGTTTCTACAGAAAAGCTCTGAACGTATAAAAGGAGGAATAAACAAAGAAATGACAGGAAGGTCATTACAAAATGCTTTTGAAAAATGAAAATGCAAAAGGGAAGTGAATGAAATAAAAGGGGATTCAAAATAAATTGAGTGACAAGTCAAGGTTTGAGTTTTCAAATGAAAAAGAAGGAAAAGAACTTGAGAAGAGGTTATAATGATTACAACAATTATTTCCAAAGGTAAAGTCACCAATCCAAATTGTCCATACCTTATCCCTTATCCCTATTACAAGCCTAAAATACCCTCAAGATCTTGCATGAGCTAGGTTATGTGATGATCAAAAAATATGGACAAACTTATAGGACAAAGCTTGCATGTGTTTCTCTTTTGAGATAGTAAGAGTTGTATTGATTCCTTATACCTTTGATGATATCATTTCTGAGAGCATGCAATCGTTCTTGATGTGAGGGAAGTTGAATGCATTGGTTGAAACATGTTCTTGCATTAGACAACAACCTAAAGTGAGCTTGATCTTGTGTTGAGACTACCTAGTCATCATTGAAGCTTTTTAATCATGATTGAGGGAAACATGTTATTGAGAATAATCTTGCTACAGCACTTGTATGTTAGCTCTCATTGAGTATTGTTGTAGAGCTTATTGTGTTCTTGTCATGACCGAGGGGTACACCATAGATGTAACATGGCATACAAGACCCTGAGAAGCCTCATATAAGCCACTTAGCTTTCATAACATAAGATAATAGAAATGAACGGAAATTTAAAACATTTTCAAACAACATGAAAGTTCATAATAAAAGCGGAAGTCTCTTACACTTTGTCTCAAACCATCTAAAACATGAATAGCTTGGGACACAGCCCAAACAACAATGTTCAAAACGTAATACAAAAGCACATAAGAACCATGGTATCTAAATCCTCGAATGTTATGAGGACTCACCAATCTTCAAGTCTTGCCTCTACTAAGATCCTAACCACGGGGATGAGAGTCGAGATCACCGGACCCTACATTTGGATAAGAAATGTAGGCAAGAGTATGCGTTAGTACAAACATGTACTAAATATGATAGCTTGCATAAACATCAACATAAGCATAATAGTTAAACATCATAATTCAGAAACCATGATCAATGCAAGTGAATATCATCTTAAGACATACTTACGATACTTTGAAGTAACCTTGTTTCACCATAACTATGCTAATTTGATGTGAGAAGTATTCAATTATTAGTTGTTCTCATTGTCCATGGAAGGCATGTCATCTTGCCAATCCAAGCTACGATGGAAAGGTATCATCTCACCCATCCAAGCTACGATGGAAAGGTATCATCTCACCCATCCAAGCTACGATGGAAAGGTATCATCTAACCTATCCAAGCTACCATGGAAAGGTGTCATCTCCACACTAATCCAAACTACCATGAAATACCATCATCTCCTTACCAATTCAAGCTACCATGAAATGGAATCATCTCCTTACCAATTCAAGCTACCATGAAATGGCATCACATTACCAATCCAACCTATCCATGGAAGGTATAACATTACCAATCCAATCTATTCATGGAAGGTATCACATTACCAATCCAAGCTAGGTCTTATTATCCTGATTCATAAGTTCTTAGATTCATTTTAGGTGAGCAAGCTTTTCAACCTAGAATTATTCACATTCATATATAAGCAATTTATATGGGAACTATCCCTTCCACAACAATTACATCTAAATCATTAGTTCATAATAGAAGTTTTACTCTCAAAGCCCTACATCTCATAATCATCATATAACCTTCAATCTCAAGCAGTCAATGTCATATCATCTCATAAGCCTCAATCTCAAAGCAATTCTACTCATAATTCATCAATCCTATAAGGATACATGATACGCTCAAATTACACCTCCCTAAAGAAGTATAAGCGATCGTTATCAAGTAAAGAACCCAACTTGTAGGTTGGGGTCGATCCCACGAGGAAAATGGTTTAGACTTTACTTTCACCAACAATTATATTCAATTCGCAAAGTACTTCCAGAAACAAGAAATAAAAAGGGGGGATTTGTGAAACAAATTGTAAAAATTCAGTAAGTAATCAATAATCAAAAGTCAATTTCGATTGTTATCAAGATGAGAAAATTAACTAGGGTAGATGTGTTCCCCACAAGCTCATAA